>SKCR01009829.1:0-22696 GCA_019454045.1 Zanthoxylum bungeanum
TGGGTTTCGCATTCCTGTAGATTTGGGTATGCTGGGCATATGTTTGGATGATGCCAAACTAAAACCTAAATCGGATAAGTGCCAAATGTAGGTTATCCTAAGGATACCATAAGTATTGTACTTATACTTCTCACCAGAGAACAATTAGATTGTTGCTCACCATGCGGTTTTCCTTAGAGGAATACCGATATGCAGTGGTAAGTGGGAGAATGGTATAACTCGATGAAAATCGGAGTAATACTGTTCAAGGCATGAAGTATTTAATGGAACACAAACTGTTCATCAAGGATGAACATATACCATTAATCTTCGTATACACAAAAACCGCGTAGATCGGAGAGAGTCAGAAAACAACCTGGGTATGGGTTTCTGATCTCACCTCATAAAGATGTCAATCTTATTAAGGAAGACCCAACTACGTATGAGGAAGTGATACAAGGTATCGACTCCTATTATGGCAAAGTGCCATGAGACCGAAATGGATTCCATGTAAAACAACTATGTTAAGATACTAGTTGATGTACCATAAGGCATTGTGCCTATAGGTACTGTATAAGTCTTCAAGGAAGACATACATGGAAGGCAACATACCAACGTACAAAGCTAGGCTTGTAGCGGAAAGGTATTGTTATCAACATTGTGTTGATTACGGTTCAACCTTTTACCTGTTGCCACGGTAAATCCATTTGGATAATGCTTGCTGTAGCTGCACGTTTCATTTATGAAATGTGTCAGTTAAAGATCAAAATCGCTTTCCTTAAACGGAAACCTTTTGGAGGATGTTTATAACATCCTGATGATTTTGTCATACCTAAACCAGCAAACTAGGTTTGCGGGTTGTTCGATCCATGTTTGGATTGAAGCAAGCAATAGGTTCTTGGAACTATCGTTTTGATGTAATCATGATAGTCAATGATTTGATTCAAAAAGAAAATGATTCTTGTGTATATGAGAGGGTTAGTGGGAGCGCACAGACAGTGGCTGTCCTTAAAATAATGATAATATAATATATTCATTTCTTGGAAATGATATTCCCATAAAATAATCGGTGAAAGCTTGGCTTTCAAGAGAAAAGTTCTCCGTAGAATTCTCGGGAGAAACAACCTTTATTCTGGGAATAAAGATCTACTAGGATAGATTTAAGTTGTTAACACTCTCTGGGAAATTGTACATTAAAAATGTACGCGACCTGGTGTCTCATACGCTTTGAGCATATGGAGTCACAATCAGGCCAATCCAAGTGATAGTCACTGGATTGATGTTAAGAACATCCGTTAGAATCTTAGAGATCTAAGGATGCTGTCTTAATCTGTGGAGAAGGAGAACTTGAAGTGACTGGGATCACTACTGCAAGTTTCCAAACCGATAAAACGACTAAAAGTCGCAAACGGTACTATACAGTTTGAATAACGGTACAATGAGCTGGAAATCTTCCAAGCAAGATACTGTTACCGAATAAATAACAAATGCGGATTATTGCTGCAGCTGAGGCAGCAATAGAAGCCATATGGGTGAATAAATAAATCTAATTGGATTAGATATAGTTCTGTTAGCGGCTGAGTTGGGCGTCAGCACAGGCTAAAGAATTAATGGTCTCATCAACGATCCAGATACATACTTCGACTATTCTTCTGATTCGTTCGGATCATACATCATGGTGATGTGATGATCGAATAATTCGCGTCAGACGATAATCAAATAAATCCGCTGACGAAAGCAGTTTCTCAACAGTTTGAGCCAACCGTACATAGTTCGGGTGTTAGACACCTGAGTGACTGGCTATAGGCCAAGTGGGAGATTGTTGGACAGTTATGACCCATAGCGTCACTATTTGTACAGATCATAGTGTTGTTGTACAAATTAACTGTGTGACAAAGGAGATTGCACTCTTATCATTTGTGATTAGATCACCTTAGATATATAAATGATAGGAGGTCCTTATGATTTGTTCCTAGATTGAGAATGATATGAGACAGTATCAATCAACGAAGGATAAATCATTAAACATCCCTAGTCAGAGCATTGTCGAGATTGGACATCGATAGATGCGTAAAAGACTAGTATTACACTTGTGTGTGTTATGTGAGACATAACGGCATAGTTCTCGTATATCTGGGAATAGGATACTCAGGCAAGTGTGATAGGAGGTTGTGTTTCACCGATGGTACGGGAAACAGCTTCGCTCTGGATTAGACCACCGCAGAATCCCATTGGTAGTATGACTTTTGTCTGTGGGAGTCTGCAATCAGGGTAGGTGTATTTGGTCTTAACCTGAGACTTGCACCGCTAATACTTACGACAATCAATATACTTTAGTTGAGGTCGTCCAGGGCTTTAACAGGTTCTGTGTACGCCGATGCTGGGTATATTGAGAATCGTAGTGTATTGGGTGTGATGTCAAGACGGAAGTGTCACTCCAGTCATATGGAGATGATGGTCACGTAGGATACGGTATTAGTGCTCTTATATGCTGCGCGGCTATCGGGATATTATGACTCGGTCATGTATATCCGATTATAGAGACTAGTTACCAGACATCCGACATGTGCTTCGTACGGGGCAGACACATATCCAGCCCCAGGCCTAGCACGTGATCATCCGATACTGGATCGAAATACGCAATACTACGTATACTACGCCTGATATAGATCACATATTCCTGTAAGGATATTTCCGGAGAATTGGGTAGGCATGGCGCTTTGCTAGAAGCCAACCTTGTCTTGTAAATCGGTAAAACGTAATACTTGGTACTTACGTGTTCGGATAGTCCGACGACCGAATTTACTGCCAACATATCCGGAGATCTCATGGGTCGCTTCCCAATGATACACCGATGACGTATGACTCGCATTATATATTAATCTGGGATTAATTAGAAGAGAGAGAAAATTAATCTGGGATTAATTACGGAGATATTTTATCTAGGATAAAATATCAATTTAAAGAGAGAGAACGATTAATTTGGAATTAATCGATAAATATTATATTCGATATATTAAACGAAATTGGATTTCGATTAGGAATTAAAATTAGATTTTAATTCGGGTACTTGAATTAATTTAGAATTAATTCTCGAGCGACGTGATTAGTAAATTGGATTTATTAACGAGGCATCGGAGAAAATCGTTAATTTAGAATTATCGAAACCGAGCTCAGAATGTGTTTGCGAAGTTACGTCGATTTTGAATCACGTGCCGCAAGTCGCATCGCAAATCACATCGCAAGTCATAAAAGTCAAATCGCTTTTTGGAAAAGTAACTTTGACTCTTTGACTTTGACCTTTAAAATTTGGAGGGAAATTTTAGGGGGAAAAGACTTTTAACTTTTTGGAAATGTGAAAGCCTTTTCCTTTTCACCTTTTACCAAGGGTAAAATGATTAATAAACATTATTACATTTGTTTTATTTCTTTTTGGAAAAGAAAATAAATGGTAAAACATTTTAGTAATTTTGGAAATTATATAAGTAAAATGTTTTACACTTTTTCCCTTAACCTAATCTCTCATCCATCTCTCTTTTCCTCTCACATGGTCACGCCCAAGGCAGTGAACTGCCCAAGGGTTGGCCGAAAATGATGATCCATTTTGAGGGTTTTGTGGCAAGATCCAAGTGCTAGCACACTCCTAAAAGGCATACGAAGGTGTTAGGGAAACTCACCCACGAGCCGGGAATCGTTTGACGCAAGTTCGAGGCTCAAATTCATGGACCAAAACTGAAAACAGTGAGCAGTGGACTGCACACTATTGGCGCCACTTTGAAGGGGAAAATCTTTGTGTTCTTCTTCATATCGTCACAACCGATCGATGTGAGTATTCCGCTATCTCCTTTGATGTATTCACACTTATTATTCATGTGTTGGTATTAATCTAGGTCCCAAGATCAAACAAGCAATGAAAATAATGCGTGAACACATCAACGGAGGTAGCGGAATACTCACATCGATCGGTTGAGTCGATTTGGAGACGAATAAAGCCAAAAAGCCCACTGCCATTCACGCCAAAATGCAGCAGTTCACTGCCTCCAAAAACAGAAATTTTAGATGCGAAACGGAGCTCCAAGCCTCGTCCGACGGATCCCGGCTCATGGGCAAACCTCCCTACCACCTTCGCAAGACTCGTAAGTGTGCTAGCACTTGATTTCTCACCATGAAAAACCACTTTTGGCTTCCTTATTGCTCACGCCATTTTGCTTGCAAAACCAATGAGTATTTCTCACTTTGGGCGTGAAGAGAAGAGGAGAAATGAGAGAGAAAGAATTTTATGTAATGGTTGGTGAAAAGCTTTTCAAAAAAGCTTTATATATTTTCAAAGAAAAATAAATAAAACCAATTACTTAATTGATTTAAATAAAATCAAAAGTAAAAATTTTTCCCTCCAAACACTATTACACCAACTTACATCAACTATTCACATGTCACTTTAATAAAGTGATGTGATGCAAGTCAATCCATCAATCCATCAATCAATCAATCAATCAATCACTCAAAGTGACTTTTGATTTGACGCTTGATGTGACGATTGATTTGACGCTTGATGTGACTTGCGTCGCCGCACTCGAATTCGAAATACGAATGCGCTCGCAATCACACTAGGGCTCGGGTTCGCTAATTCCAAATTAACGATTTTTCCGTCGCGTCGTAATTAGATGATTACGCCTAGCGAATTCACTATTCACGTCGCTAACGAATTAATTTAGAATTAATTCGTTCGCCCGAATTAAAATCTAATTTTAATTCCGCGTCGAAATCTAATTTCGTTTAATATATCGAATATATTAATTTAATCGATTAATTCCAAATTAATCGTTATCTCTCTTTAGACGATATTTTATCCTAGATAAAATATCTCCGTAATTAATCCTAGATTAATTTTCTCTCTCTTCTATATAATCCCAGATTATTCAAGAGTGCGAGTTGTGCGTCATCGGTGGATTATCGGGAAGCGACCCATGAGATCCCCGGATATATTGGCAGTAAATATGGTCGTCGGAGTATCCGAATCACGTATGTACCAAGTACTACATTCTACCGATTTACGAGACAAGGTCGACTCCTAGCAAAGCACCAAGTCTACCCAATTCTCCGGACATATCCATATAGAATATACAAGGATCTATATCAAGTGTAGTATACGATTGTATTGTGCGTATCGGCCCAGTATCGGATAGTCACGTGCTAGGTCTGGGGCTGGATAAGTGTCTGCCCCGTACGAAGCACATGTCGGATGTCTGGTAACTAGTCTCTATAATCGGATATACATGACCTTGTCATAATATCCCGATGGCCGCGCAGCACTTAAGAGCACTAATACCGTATCCTGAGTGACATCATCTCCAATATGACTGGAGTGATACTTCCGTCTTGACATCACATCCAATACACTACGACTCTCTGATAAACCCAGAAGTGGTGTACGTAGAACCGGTTAAAGCCTGTACCACCAAGACCAAAGTCTATCGATTATCGTAAGTATTAGCGATGTAAGTCTCAGGTTAAGACTATACACACCTACCTTGATTTCGGCCTCCCATAGACACATAGTCATAATACCAATGGGATTCCGAAGGGTCTATCCAGAGCGAAGCTGTTTCCTGTACCATCGGTGAAACACGACCTCATATCGCACTTGCATAAGTCTCCAACACTTATATATATGAGAACTATGCCGTTGTGCCCTCACAACGCGCACAAGTGCAATACTAGCCTATTCTGCATTATCGATGTCCAGTCTCAATAATACTCCGGCTAGGGATATTTAATGATTAAACCTTCAGGGACTGATAATGTCTCATATCATTCTCAGTCCAGGAACTAATCATAGGGACCTCTCTTCATTTATATATCTATGTTGATCTAATCACAAATGATGAGAGTGCAATTTCCTTGTCACATAGTTAATTTGCTACAACAACACAATGATCTGTGCAAATAGTGACGCTATGGGTCATTTTGTCCAACATCATGCTTGTTTGATGATCTTGGGACCTAGAATAAAACCAACAGTCTTACTGTTTTGGGTCGTCGTCCTCTGTCTTTTGCTGCTGTTTTGACTCCGATTCGCTGCCGCTGCTACTGTTTTTGGTAATTTAGGGGACTGTTTTGGTGTGTGTTTAGGGCTGCTGTTTGGGACTGATTTCAGGGGTAGTTTCGGTGCTGTCATGGGCTGATTTCAAGGGTAGTTTCGGTGCTATCAGGGGCTGATTTCAAGGGTTAGGGGCTGCTATGTGTTGTTCTTGTTAAGTTGGTGAGGGAAGGGTTGTTGTGTGTGTTGTTTGTGTTTTGTATGTGAGCTAGGGGAAAAGGGTTGGATATTCTTTTCTTCTTTTTTCTGTAATGGGCGTGAACTCTAGAGAGAGTGGAGAGAGGAGGCTTTTTTGTGTGAATGAGCTAGCTAGCCTTGAGAAGGTTGGTGAAAGGTTCTTTTCATAGGCAAAGGGTTAGGCTTGACAAGGAAAGGGATTTGTGTATTTAAAAAGGGATATGATTTGGTGTTGGACAAGGAAAGCAAGGGATTTGATTGACTTGGATTAGGCATGTTGAATATTTGATTGGCTTGGATTAGGCATTTAGTTTGTTGATTGATTTTAATTAGGCATGCAATTTCTTTAATTTGTGTAAGTATTTTATTTAATTTGGTATGTGATTTTTAGATTTGTTTTGATTTCACCATGTGTTAAATATGTGTTTTAAGTGGGCTTGGGCGTGTTGGGCTTAATGTGAGGCTAGCAGCAAAACCAGAATTACCGACACCGTTCGAACGCTTACTCGAACGCAGCACGAACGCCCGCAATCTGTTTGACGTTCGAACGTATACACGAACGTAGCACCAACGAAAATAGTGAACCTTGTTTATTCTGAATTCCCCTTCCGATGTCCGTTTTCCGTGACCTCCGTGACTTAAAAGGTAGTGTCTCCAAAATGAGACTCATCATAGGGACTTATGTGTAAAAATGCAGTGCTTACAACACTCCCACTGCATCTTTTCCGACTTTATATGACGTAGACCATCTAACATCATAATTAGAATCAAAACTAATCTAACCATAATGGTTGCAAATTATATTCTCCATGAATTAGAAACTCGTTCTTAATATCTCAAAGATCACAAAGAATATGTTTCAAGACATATCCTACGGTCCATAGCGTATCAAAATAATTTGTAACAATTACAATTAAATTGATATCTCCAATCGCACATAATACATTATTTATTATGCCATCATCATATGATGCATCGAAGTGACTAGATATTCTAATCTACTTCTCTTTCGATAAAGAAATCATCTTTTACGAAAGATTAATACTATATACTAAAAACACACATTAACTGTCAAACATTTATATTAACTGTCAAACAGTTAGTTTCGCTGTGTCATTTATTAGATCATATCTAATGTACGACTATTGGGAGTATCTCACCAGTCTTTTTTTTATATCATATATAAAACTTTATATCAAATATATCATATACTACTCCCACTGCTTTCACGGAGAAAATAAGACTTGAGTAAATCTTTTATCTCACAAACATTTCATTATTACATTAATAATGATAATGTCGTTAGGATATATAATACTAGAAAGAAATTTGTACGCTCCCACTGACCCTACTATCAAATATGTATTCTCTATGCTTTGATAAAATTAGACAATCTGACTGTATCAAAATCAGAGAACACAGATTTTCAGAAAGCTTATCTGAGTCTACAATAGGCTCTATAAGCTAGTATATCAAATTGTGATCTTAGCAGAATACAAACTCTAGGGCCATTCTAGAATAACTATTCAAATAAAGAAACCACAATGGATCTCTCATTCGAAGAAAATATTCAGGAACGCCACTTTGCATTCTTTAGCCAAAATACATAGTTTAATATCAACATTAACCAACAGATCTTTAATTGTTCAATTAGTGCGACTTGAGACAAGCTTCCTCAGAATCTACAATAGATTACTGAGTATAACTTTTCTCACTATCATACTGTAAATGTCAAACCTTTAATTAGCTCACATTGCTTTTGCTGCGCAAATAATTTCCACATTTTATGAACGATTCATAACGAAAGCTTAATCAAGTTTAAAACTTGATCGTAGTAAGCTAAGAACAATCTTAGATCTATGGTTTAATTCTAACTTCTGAAATCGATATCAAATATCGCTCCCACTATAAGTTATATGATAATTTTCTTCAATAAGAAAACAACAGAACCTATAAGTATCAAATACTTTGCAAATGATTCTGACATCCTAATAAACTTATACGGAAATTGTCAAAAGGGTCATTTCATCTTATTAATTATGTAGTTCCATTACAGTTTATCACTCTCACATTTGACTTCAATAAGTCAAGTCTTTTCTACAATCATTAATATCTGATGTTACACACCAAGTAATAAAATAATTTTTATTACTCGGGATCGTAGAAAAAATATTCTATCAAATAGAATACAATATTTTATTAAATAGAATAAATGATAAACTTTTACTTGTACCTTCAAGGCGCAAGTACTTTCAATTATACAACCATTATATAAAAGAAAGATTCAAATCTCAAACTTTTCAAGATTCGAATTTTCCAATTATACATATCATATATGTAACTGTAGAAACTAATGGAACCTAAATTAAAAAGATGAATTAGTGTTACTGGAGTATAATCCCAAAAGTATTGAAAACTAATTCGGTAACACTCAATATCAAACAAATCAGATCATATAAGATTCGATTTCTCCCCTGATCAATTCCATCACGATGGAATCGTAGAAGAATAATATTGAGTCTGAATCACATTCATTAAATAAATTTAAAACTAACTGTCATAAATTCATATGTTCGATCATATCAAACATCTTTGAACAATTCAAAGACTCGGGATGAATTTTGAAAATATAGTTTTCAACACTTCAAATAGAATATCTTTGAACAATTCAAAATATTCTATTCGCGTTTCATCAGAAAACATATTGAAGTTCTTGAACCATTCAAGACGTTCAATATATATATTCTTTTAGAAACACGCAACTAAGTCATGACAACTCATTAACTAAGTTACGAAGTAAAGAAAACTATCCTAGGTAATTTCTAATTCATTAAACTGCATGCATCCAATGTATTAGTTTAATAAATATGTGGTCCAATGACGATCATTGGTTAAATGAGATTTAATCACATCCTGAATACAATATTCATTAAATAGATAAGGATATGTGGTGTGATCTTGTATCATACCATCTTTTACCATACAGAATAAACATCTAATGCTTATGTGATAAAATCTCATAAAGCATTGTTCTAAGTTATTCAGTTAACCGAATATTTTCTTAATGTTTATCTCTCCATCAATGACATTGCTAGTCATATTAAAATATGTAACAATTATTTATAAAGAACAAGTAACTATTCAATAGTCGTAAGTTCTGATATCAAATATCAAAACAATCATTAAACATTATTTTAAATAACTAGATGGGAAATCTGGTATCCAATACCTATAGTTGTCGTATTGTGAAAATTTATATTCTCAACACACAATTATACACATCTCATTTCTTAAGCTCTATAATTTACCTTCAATTATTCACAACAATTGCAAATATTTCATTAGTAAATTGTGTCAAACACGTGACTTCTAAAAGTCACCAAAGCCAAGAATCGTCATTATAAGATAAACAAAATACCTAATAGAGTTTTCTTAATGCCAGTCAAGAATCTCGAGACATAAACTGATTCGTGTCAATTCTTACTGCAAGAATCTATTCACTCTAGATTATTATATCCTAAAACATATATCTATTTAGATTACTTATTGTGACTTAGCAACTAAGTCACTAACCATCTTGATTTTCAAGAAAATCAGAACAACAGTTCCCGATGGTTTTAACTAATCTAACAATATCTAAGTCTACTGTCATTCTAGAACCTATTCTAGAAACAAGCAACCATAAGTAAAGTCAGAAAACATATTCAAGTAATATGCATGCAGTGAATTAGAAGTATAATTCTATTAACAATATAGAATAAAGGAAAACAAACAAGCGGCAATTTCCATAAAATTATACATTGTTTTAGTTATGGATATTTAACCCAACAATGTCTCCCACTACTTTACGTAATACCGTAATCCCCAATGGAGAATGGGAATTCAATAATTAAATCGAATTCCATAGTGAGAGTATGATCCCATGAATATATTTCGACTCACAGCTTTGGCACGATCTCGCCTACATATATTCATTAGGTAGACAACTCATTGTCAATCACTCACCAGTGACTCCTCATTTTGGTCCTGACTGTTTCTCGTTATGACAGCTTTGGTACGTTCACAAGGAGGCGTATCAAGGCTTCACTTGTCAATGACAAACCCAAGCTACTGATGTAGTCCTAGCAACTTTGGCACGTTCAGGATTTCCACTTTCACTTGAATTTGTCTAGTATCAATTATACATCTGGCATGGATAAAATTCTATCAACTACACCCTCACTGCTTTGGCACGTTCTCGGATGTAGCCATAAAAAGATACCCATAAACCGTATTGACAAGACGGACCAAGAAACATGCATCCAATACACGTTACTTTATAACCTTATTTAAGCGGGGATATTCCTCAAGGAAACATTGTTTTACATCATATGCAGAATTTTAATCTAAATCATTTTCTAAACAATTCAATTCTACCTTAGAAAACATAACTTAACTTAACGATTAAATTTGTGTTACGTTTCCCGTTAGCGTAAAACTGAAAAGTCAAGAAACATATAGATTATGTGCATCTGCAAACATCAAAATTGGATTATATATCATATATCAAGCATGATTAATGTAATGGATGAAGGATTAGACCTGCTCTGATACCATTTTTGTTGGGGTTTTGGCGCGGGCGAAGCGGAAGCTCGTGGTTCGGGCGAAATCGTAATTTTAAAACTTTTTAAATTACCGAATAAATTATTCAATATCCAATATGAATAATTCATTCATATTTCATCTAAACATATTTATTCGATATCTAATAACGACATAAATAACCAAGAAACATCGCGAAATATTTACGAAAATATTTTTCCGCAAAATGGCATAAAACGTATTTTTGACCGAACCGACTACCCAATGCACATGGGGGCTGCCCAGGTCAGCCCCAATAGTGCTAGGGCAGTTCATGGAATGCCCGAACAGTGAAAAATTCACTGTTTGGGCAGCCGTCACTCGGTTGACTCTAAATTCACCCGGTAACGCCGTTTTTCACCGTTTTCGCTTATTTCCGAAATAATTTCCGGAAATTTTTCCAATACCCAAAAAAAATCCAATACATTCAATGACATCATTTTCATCACAAACAACCCAGTTTTTCCAGATCTGATTTTGGAACAAAAATTATCAATTTTTCATGCTTTAATCCAACTTTTTCAACATTAATCTAATTAATCACAACACCAATTCAAGTCACCACCAATGAAGCACCCAAGAACAATTCTAGGCATTACAAGAGTGGTCATAACACTCTAGAATGACAACATATCATCAAATGATCAAAGTGAATAAATATTATAATAATATTATCAAATTCTACTTCACACATGCTCAACACTTCCAAATCCATCTTCCAACACTGAAATCCCCAATTTTAACAAGTAAAGAAAACCCTAGAACTATTCTAGGAACACGAGAATAAGAAACTAAATTTCTAAACTCAAGAATATTAAAGATTACCTTTTAATCTCCAATTTTCCTAAGCTTTTTCTTGAATTTTTCTTCAATTTTAATCTTAAATCAACGAGTACAATTCATATTATGAGACTCTCTAAGTTTAGGTTTATCTGTCACGAAATCTAATTTCGTGTCCATAACTCACCCACTCATGAATTATGACGACCACGGATAATCTCGCTAAACTATGCAAGTCATTGCATACGTATAATCCCTCCGTCACAGGCTATCCATATTATACCTTGGATATATATAATAACGTCAAATTTGTATGGTATAATATAGTCGACTTTCAAATTTACGATCTCTAAATAACACTCCGAACTGATTTTCGAAGTTATACCACGGCCATGGATTTACTAGATCGTAAACACGTGTAGGATGCCTATGCCCTGTACACAGGACTGACAGATTCTATCTTAATACGCACATGATATCATGAGCATCAGTCCACACCCAACGAACAGGCGGATGTCTGATCTAAATAGATCGGTGACGTGACTGCCATCAAAATATAGAGGATAACTCATATATCCACTGTGTTATCTCAAGTCGAATGACCACTATGCTCGCTCAACTCGAGAAAATTCCTATTGACGTTGGTGTACCATATATTATGAAATCTTCAGTGAGTCGTTCAGTGTTTATCAAATAAACACCTACATGTCTATACGAGTCTCCCGAGACTCATGGTTCATTGAGATAAACCATTGGACAAAGTCACCATATACGACATGTACTGGTCTCAGCGGATTTTGCTAACCGACCCGTGTTAGTAAATCTTGACCAGGAACTTTATTTAAGGATATACAACTTATAGTGACGTTTCCCAATGTCAATTACAAACTACGTTGTAACTGCGCACTACGTTGTAAATCCTAGAGTCTTTGTCTAATATACATGTATCACTAAATCTGATTTAGTTTCAATCTAATCATAATTAGATATCTAATCGCAATTAGATCGATTATGTATATAAAAGACAAGAGGTGCTACCATTAAATAAGCTATATTATGGAAAAATGAATTGTTCGTATTTATGAATCAGATATAAATACGATCTGGATTGGCACTCTGAGCACCAACCCTAACATGGGCAATGATGACGGTTGACATCATAGGTTTGTAGAATAATGGATTTGAGAGCCTATATAAAGGGGTTGAAGTCTCAAATTCAAGGGTAGCAAATTTCGTATCTCGCAACTTTTAGAGAAACTGAGAGCTGAAAAGTTAGTGATAGAGAGAGAAAGCAGGTCAGCACCCACCACCTGAGAGATTTATTCCGGCTTGTTGTAAGACCCGATGTGTTTATTTTTGTATTTTTGTATTCTTGTATTCCCCATCCCCTCACTTGTAGCTCAAGTCGGTCTTGATCCCGAGTAGAAATACAATATACCCATTTTTTCCCATGGACGTAGGTTGGAGCCACTCTATGTCGAACCACGTAAATTATTGTCTCTGTGTTTTTCTTGTCTGCTTGCTAAGTTTGTTTTGATTCCCTACTAACCAAACAAATTCATTATCGTGGGAGGTTTTTTCGATAAGTTAATTTCTCATATTGCCCTTGAAACAATTATTTTATTTCTTTCTAATCTTCTACTGTAGGATATGATTATCGTAAGATAACTACGAATCAAATCGTGTTCCCATATAATTAGGGAGGACATAAAATTCTAAATCTTAATTGAGATTTAAGATTTCATATTTTTGATATAATATTTGGGATGAGTTTTTTTTCAAAATAGAAAATCAAATTGGAATTCAAGACGATTTTTCTAGAATCCTAAATATTTACGTAAAAGATCACGAATCTCAATCGAAATTAAAGATTGTGAACCATTTTGTATAAAATTTGAAATAATTTTTTATTCCAACCAAATCTCTAATCAAAATCAAACAAATTATAAATTAATCAAATCTCGGACCATTGAATTGCCAACTCTACCTCATGACACCAAAAATCAGAAACCAACAACCAACAACAAATTCTACATTTCTACCTCCCCGGGACACACAAGTTCAAAAACCAACAACTAATTTCAAATTTCAACGTGTGATCGTAAGCACACTAAACACAACTCCAACTCATTTCACTTTCATCGGCTCTCAAAGCCAATGCAGCCGCCCGTCATGCATTGCGCGCTCCTCTAATTTAAAATATCAAATTTCTCCTTCTCATCTCTCGAGAAATCAAATCAATTTCTCAATGGCTTCTCTCTCGAGCATCTGCTCATCCTCTTCGTCAATCAAGTCCCAAACCTCCATCACCACCAAGCCTCGCTTTATTCTCCGCAGACACTCGCTCTCTTTCTCGTCTCGTTTCTCTAAAACCCCGAGTTTAGTCCAAACTCAGTCCGTAGCTCGCGAGACACCCGCCGATTTATCGGAGACAAACGACGTCGTGCCGAAGAAAGCTAAGAGCGGATTGGAGAAAGATCCGCGGGATCTATGGAAACGATACGTTGACTGGCTGTACCAGCACAAGGAGCTGGGGCTGTACATCGACGTGAGCCGGGTGGGGTTCACGGATGAGTTCGTTGAGGAAATGGATCCCCGGTTTGAGGCGGCGTTTAAGGCGATGGAGGAGTTGGAGAAGGGCGCGATTTCGAATCCCGACGAGGGAAGAATGGTGGGACACTATTGGTTGAGAAACGCGGAGCTCGCGCCTACTTCGTTCTTGAAGTCGCAGATTGAGTCCACGCTTGGTGCTGTTTGCAAGTTTGCTGATGAAGTCATCAGCGGTAAGGTCAGATTTCACTGCCAGTTATTTCTTTATACATATCTGAATGATTATATATGGTTGTTTCGATATTATGATATTTGATTAATGAATTTTTGAAGTTAAAAATGTAGATTAAGCCACCATCTTCTCCAGAGGGTCGCTTTACTTCTATACTATCTGTTGGAATTGGAGGTTCAGCTCTTGGACCGCAGTTTGTTGCAGAGGCATTGGCTCCTGATAATCCTCCTTTGAAGGTATCTCCTAACCTTGTTATAGAACATTAATTTGCGATGAATTTTACTGTGTCACCTTTTTTGTTTTCTTTTAATAATTCAAATTATATTAGGCACGTGCCTTGAATTCTTGATTCTGTAACTGGGTTATATCTAGATGATCGTGGGCACATGCGCAATTGTTTATGGTAAAAGCCTTTTGTTTTTGCTATCTAAATTAACTGTAGCCCTCCTCAATCTGTCGGTAGTCTTTTCTGGTCTTTAAGAGCAGTCTAGGTGGTAATTGGTAAATGATGTTTATTATACTGCTTCCTGTTTAGATCTTTTTGAATGTGCAGTAATATTTTGTTGTTTTGTTGACAGATAAGATTCATTGACAATACTGATCCAGCTGGAATTGATCATCAGATTGCACAGCTTGGCCCTGAGTTGGCTTCTACCCTTGTAGTAGTCATTTCCAAGGTCTGCCTGAAAATCATCATTTCTTCCCTGATGCCTAGTTTTACGTTTCAATTATATTTTTTTCATGTAAGTTGCTAATGTAATGTCAACCTAACACTACTCAGAGTGGAGGCACTCCTGAAACTAGAAATGGTTTGTTGGAAGTACAGAAGGCCTTCCGTGAGGCTGGCCTGGAATTTGCAAAACAGGTCTTGATCTCAGGTTCTTGTTTCTGCTTAGTTGTCCTTCTGCTTTGTAGAATGCATGTAATTTTATTCTATTACTGAAATGGAGCCAACTTAGGAGAATAAAAATATTATGAGGCTCATTAGGTGATGAATGTTGATTGGTTTGCATGTAGTGTGCGGACATACTCATCTTTATATTTAATGTTGGTTTATTACTGTAGACCTCTTGATCTTTCTTTTACCAAATTGAACGATATGGCTTAGTCTCTGACTCGTGAATAAATTTGTTAGTAACTGCCCTTTTGTATTATGTAGTGATCTTTATTTTGTCAAGTGGCATCCTGTGTGAACAAGTAGCTGCTTCCTCTTTGCTCTATGATTGAATTCGTTTCACATTTTAAGCCTATGGCAGTTTGTGCTTCTATCAACCAATATGGGCCCGGTCCGGCCCTCCCGGGGCAAAAAAACCCGGGCCAGGCCCTAGAAATAGAGGCCCGGGCCGGGCTCACCACATAAAGCCCGGGCCCGACCCGACCCGACCCGACCCGGGCTTAAAAAAATATTTTATATATTTATATTTATATAATAAATTAAAATTTTATATAATTTTTTATTAATAAAAAACCGGGCCGGGGCCGGGTCGGGCTTTCCCGGGCCCGAGCCAAAAAATAACTACCGGGCCCGGCCCGGCCCATTGCCACCCTTAGGATGGACCACCTGTCAGTGTCACACATCATGATAGAACTGACTTACAGGCCCTTTTTCAGCATTTTGCATCTAGAATTGTAAGAATAAGTTCTTACTGCCTGTATAGAATTTTTATAGAATTTAGATTTGAGAGAACATCATAGGTGTAGCCTGTAGGAACCACTAAATGAACTATAAAAATTAAACAAGAACTAATGATCTATGTTGTCAAAGACAGTAGGCGGGGCAAGGCGTTTTGGTAGTTCAACTAGCCCAAGCACGCTTTTGACCAGTCAAAGGGCGGGATGACTTAGTCAAACATGCTGAATTTTATCTAATATATAAAGTCATAACTTAAAATATTTAAGCGTCATCTATAGCTTCCTAAGCGGCTATTTGAAAAACCCGTCCAAGGCGGCTACTTTAACAACATATTTATTGATTCCTTAGATATCATATTCAGTGTAATTCAAAATCTATATGTAGATTTTATGAGTTCTTCTAGAATGTTAATGGTAAAAGAATTACAACCAGTTGAATGAATTTTGTAGACGATCAAACTATTTTTTGGGAATCTTTCATCTAAACTTGATTTAGTTTTCATATGGACAATTCATGAGCTTGATGTATCCAAAACCCACTGCATGATCCCACTTTCAATTTTAACACTATCGGGAATAACAGGAATATTATGTGTTTCGCTAAATTCCTGGCTTGTTGGAGTGTTCACTATATTTTTACGGTTTACCTGTAGTCTTTGTGCAGGTTTTACTTTGTTCTTTTTGTTGTGAGGTCATGAACTTGTTGCTTTTATGTATTTTTGGGCAGGGTGTTGCTATAACACAAGAAAACTCATTGTTGGATAACACTGCAAGAATTGAAGGTTGGTTAGCTAGGTTTCCTATGTTTGATTGGGTGGGTGGTAGGACATCTGAAATGTCGGCAGTTGGTATGCTTCCGGCAGCACTTCAGGTGAGTGGTCATTAGTGTAGAATTTTTTGTATTGATCTTTCAGTTTCTATAACTTGTTCTAATAAGTAAATGTCCCTCCAGGGAATTGACATTAGAGAATTTCTTGCTGGTGCATCATTGATGGATGAAGCAAATAGGACTACTGTGGTGAGTCTCAGTTCTTAATTTTTGTTTTCAAGTATTGTTGTATCCTGATAATTCCTTGTTACTTTGTTGGACATAAAGAATCTTGTTAATTTAATAAGTTTTATTTTGCTTTCAATTTGGATGTTTGCTGAATGATATCTTTATTTCTTTATTATTTTGTAAAGAATTTTTTTCCCTTCAGCTTAGGAACAACCCTGCGGCATTGCTTGCTTTGTGTTGGTATTGGGCTTCTGATGGGGTAGGATCCAAGGTAACTGGTTATCAGATATTTTATATGTTTAAGATTAGCATACTGCTTCAATTGTGTCATTTCGTTTTTATTTATGAATGGCTGTGATTTGACTCATGTCTCATTGACTTTCTGCAGGATATGGTTGTCCTTCCCTACAAAGATAGCCTGTTATTGTTTAGCAGGTATTTGCAGCAGTTGGTCATGGAATCACTTGGGAAGGAGTTTGACCTTGACGGTAATCGGGTATGTGGAGAGATTATGAAGACTTATTTTTGTTTCTACGTCTTAGTTTTGGATTGAGCTAAGAGTTAATCATCTCAAAGAGCGTCCATCCTATAGCATGTGGATAAAATTGAGCAAATAGGCTTAAAAGTCGATTAGATTCATTGTTTCCTTGTCAGGACTAATGATTGCATTTCTTGGGTGTATGGGATTTTCTTTTAGTGTCACTTTGCTGTTATGCATTTTATCCTGTTTCCCTGAAGCTATTACCATGATTACCATACTCAGACCAGGCATAAACCCTTTAAGGGGGTCAGCTCACCGTTTCTTCCATGTAGACAAGTGGTTAAATTGCTAAAGATATTGATTATTTTATGTGTTTTAGACAAATTATGAGATATCATGATGACATGATTACAAGATTTAGAGGTAGCCACTAGCCAGGTGGAGAACATTGGCTTCTTATGTTTACACCTAATGTTTTGAATTCAACTTGCATCACATTTTAAACAAAAAAATGGCATGTTAACATGGACTGTTAAGCCAATGGCTACATTGGTTGCTTGGCAGCAAATACAGAAGAACTCCTTTAGCTTCCAATGGAATATTTCTGTATAGCAGAGTTTGTGATGTTAAAAGCATTACTGATTTACTATATTTGAAGTTGTTCTATGCATTGAAATTTTTACGGCTTCATTGCTCAGGTAAATCAAGGACTTACCGTATATGGAAATAAAGGGAGCACAGATCAGCATGCGTAAGTGTTCTTCTTCATCTTGTCCTGGTTGTCATTGCTCGATCACTTCCTTTTCCACTAAGTGATTGCTTAGGGACCTTAGTGTTATAAGTACATCTGTCAACTGATCCAATCTTTTATTTTATTTTATTTTATTTTTTAGCTACATCCAACAACTGAGAGAGGGTGTACACAATTTTTTCGTGACTTTCATTGAAGTGTTACGTGACAGACCCCCTGGTCATGATTGGGAGCTTGAACCAGGTGTTACATGTGGTGACTACTTGTTTGGAATGCTTCAGGTTAAGTAAATGATTTTTAAGCACTGCCTGGTGGTACTGGATCTATAGTTGAGTTGCAATATATTTTCCTTTACATGATAAAACCAATTCAAAATTTACAGGGAACAAGGTCGGCTCTGTATGCTAATGATAGGGAGTCCATTACGGTCACTGTGCAAGAAGTGACTCCTAGATCTGTGGGGGCTCTTGTAGCTCTTTATGAGAGAGCTGTTGGGATATATGCCTCACTTGTCAACATTAACGCTTATCATCAACCGGGTAAATAAGTTTCTTCTTTTTAATAAATCAGGTTCTTGAAGTGAGAATTACAAGAGTGGGAGAGAGAGAGCTGGAAATAAAAGCTTATTGTTGTGATCACAAAAGTTTGTTTTCTGCTTTTTCAATCAGTCATCCAACATTTTTGCTCTTTTTGTGGGTGTATCTGCGTTTAATTACTTATTCAGGTGTGGAAGCTGGGAAAAAAGCAGCAGGAGAAGTGTTGGCTCTCCAGAAACGGGTTCTGGCAGTACTAAATGAGGCCAGGTAGGATTCAGATATTTGCAATATGTTATTTTGCATTTGTTCAGAAGACAATACCATTGTGGATTTCTGGCTTTCTGCTCCCATTAAGACACTAGCTTAACAGGCTACCATTTCCTGGCTGAAATAGTAAAAGGAAAAAAAAATTAAACAGAGAACAAAAGAAGAAAGTTCTTTAAAAACCACTAAAGTATGTCTGCTGAGTTCAAAGGTCATGGAAATGAAAATTTTGGGGTAAGATTGGAAGGCGTTGATAGGCCCAAAAATTGAAAGGAAAACATTATAAAGTTAAAGTAGCATCAATTAACTTGGGCCCAAAATTCTCTTAAAAGATCCTAATTGAGCCCAAGTAGACTTATTTCTTAATGTGGTTTTTCTTGACTGCATTATTCTCCTTCTAGAGAAACCTGACCTCAAGAAGTTAAAATGCTCAACATTATGATAAAATCCCTAACTTCAGAATTAAAGTTAAAAGTGATAAGCATCATATCCACCAAGCTAAATTTCTTTACATACAGGACATTCTTGGGAACATTTGAGATTCTAAATGTCAATGGTTGTGGAATCAAATGATATTTTATCTTTTCTCAAAAAAAAAAAAATTGATATTTATCTATTGCCAGAAAAGAAATTTTGTCTGACCTTGTGATTTGATCTTTGATTATAGCTTTTCCTTTGCTGCAATTTTCTTTTTGTTTTAATTTGTTTACTTTTTGCTGCTACTGAGCGCCTCTTTCTTCAGCTGTAAGGAACCCGTTGAGCCATTGACAATTGATGAGGTTGCTGAACGTTGCCATGCTTCTGAAGATGTATGTACTAATCCTGTTTAAGAAACCATTCCAACAATGAAATGTTTTTGCTGATCTTTATCTTATGACCGCAGATTGAAATGATCTATAAGATCATCGCTCACATGGCTGCCAATGATAGAGCGGTGATTGCTGAAGGAAGTTGCGGTTCACCACGGAGCATTAAAGTTTTCCTTGGGGAATGTAATGTTGATGAATTATATGCTTAAGGTACATCCATAAGTCTCATGTTTCAGAGTTTATGCTTAAGTTAAACTAGCCATAGCATTGTCTCCTTGAATCAAAATTGAAAATTACGGAATTTTTGTTGGTTTCAAAATGGTTTTGTACTAATCTTTGCAGCTCAATCACAGGACTGGCACTCAAGCTCTGCTGAAAGTCACTTGAACAGGACTCAATAAACTCTCATTGAAGAATTCCATTACATTGATGAATTTCTTACCTATCTAGTTTCTCATCTTGCTTTCTCTTGAATAATTTTGGTAGGTAAGTACTGAATAGGCAATGGGGTCTTTATGCCTTTTGAGCAAGCTTAGCAAAGCTGCTTACTGCCAACAAAATTGGTAAGTATAATAATGTAGGTTGTTGAGTTGATTCTACAAGCTTAACCCCATAAGTAACACAACTCAACACACTTTGTGCCTTTTAGGAATGATTAAAATAATATTAAAAGTAATCTTTTTTATGGCTAAAAATATTGCCCATAATATCTTAATAATAGATTGAAAAAAATTAGAAAGTAGCACTTTCATACTGATCATAATTTATTATTAGTTAAATATCACATTTCAAAGTCCCATCAGATATTAAAAATTTCCGATTATTAGTACTTAACAAACTACATGATTTTGTTTATAACTTTTTGCAAATTCCAATCTTTATCAGTCATCACCAATGTCAAAACCAATGTGATCTTTCAGAAAGACTATACTGCCCTAAGAAAAGGACAAAGGGCAAAATTTGAATATAAAATATATAACATAACTATTCAAGACTAATACCAATATATAATCAAAGTTTGCAAATAGTTTATTTTGAAAAATAAAAAGTTATTTTGTTTTTTTTATTTTAATATTTTGATTTAAATAATACTGTAAAATTACTATTTTTTTAACTAATTAAAATTTGTTAATATTAAAATATTAATATCTACGATAAATTATTTATTTGTTTTTATTAAGTTTAAGGGTCTTAGTCTTATATTTTATTATTTGTTTATTATCACTGCATTTGATCTTTTATGAGGATAATATGGTCTTTTTCAAATGTTAAAGAGTATAAAATTTGACATGATAAGCTAATTTATAAGTATTACATTGAGAATATAAACTACGTAATATCTCACCAAATTCTATAACAAACGATATATGAGAATATAAATTAACTTATAAGCTTATCAAACGGTGCACAAACTAATGTTAAAACATCTATTTTAACACTGTATATTATTATTATTATTATTTTCATTCCTAGTGTAAATAGCATATTGAAAGAATATTTTATTATAAATTTGGTATGCGAAAATTATTATTCCTTACTTATTTTACAACTCCCACAAATCTCCTGAGCTTTGTTTTCTTAATACATATTTTTTTAAAGATGAGAAATGGGTATCGTATATGTTCCATCGATCTGTCATCAGTGATTTTAATTGATTTAAACCATTAGATTATTTGGTTATTAAGCAATTTCAAAAGGAACTCTTCTACTATAGGTAAGGTATATCCGAATAAGCAGAGGAACAAATCACTATTTGTTAGTGATTGTTGTTATTTTTGTTAAAAATTTGTTTTGGACCCATAAAATTTAAGATGACTAAGGATGCTGCATATGTTACATTAGGGAATAAGATTATTAGAAGTAAGCTACCAGGTCTTTTGCCATCTTAATATTGAAATTATTCTCAAATAATTCTCCGTCGACTCCTTTTTTTTTTTTTTTTTTTTAATCATTGAAAATCACATCGCCAAACCACCTTTTTCGTATTTAAATGGAACAGATAAAACCCCAATTGTCACAGACGTTACATTTTTCACATTAGGGAATAACAATAAAATAACAATTAATAATTGTGTATATAATTAATAAGCCTACAATTATCATTTAAATTTTAATAAGCTTATGATACGCAAAAGATGACGACTAAGTTGGCTTGTGATACATGGATCAGTTATTGAATTCAAATCATGAAATCTAAGAAGAGGAATTACTAAGAGCAGCCTTAGAAGCCTCAAGATCAGCAGCTTGCTTGAGAAAATTCTGATCACCAGCAGCAGCAGCAGCATCATCCTCAAGAGCTATCTGGATAGGGCAAGATCCCAATCCATCGGCAATGGCAAGCATGATTTTCTTCATCTCAGATCTAAATTCATGGAGATCGATACTGCCGCTGCTATCCAAATCAAACTTGTCAAAAATGGAATCGTAGAGCTTCGTAAGCTCCAGCCCACGAGGAGCGGCCACGTCAACTCCGAGGTGAGTCTCCACCAGAGGCATAGACTCAAAGGCCTTACGTAACTCTGAACGAGATAGAACCCCGTCGTTGTTGAGATCCAAAGCTGCAAATCTCTCTTCAACGCTCTTCTTGAATAACTCCTCCTCGTTCACAAAGTCCCTCACCGTTGACCCGTCAATTATCACCACTCCCATCTTTCTCTCTCTCTCTGTATGTGAAGACTCGAAGAAGCGTTATCAAATTTTATATGGGATTCTGAAGATAAATATCTGGAGATATTTAAAGTTGCTTAAAAGGACGCGTTGAAGCGTAGATGTTAAGCTACCGCGTTTG
>SKCR01009830.1:0-23188 GCA_019454045.1 Zanthoxylum bungeanum
AGCATATGGAGTCACAATCGGGTCAATCCGAGTGATAGTCACTGGATTGAAGTTAAGAACAACTGTTAGTATCTCTGAGAACTAAAGATGATATCTTTAACTATGGAGAAGGAGAACTTGAAGTGACTGGGATCACTGCTACAAGTTTCCAAACAATTAAATACTGCGGTACTATAAAGTTTGAATAACGGGACAGTGAGCTGGAAATATTCCAAGCAAGATAACTGCTGCCGAATAAACAACAAATGCGGATCATTGCTGCAGCTGAGGCAGCAATAGAAGCCATTTGGATCAAAAATAAATCTAATTAGATTAGATATAGTTCTTTTAGCAGCTGAGCTAGGCGTCAGCACGAGCTAAGGAATTAAAGGTCTCATCGACGATCCAGATATATACTTCTATATCATCTGATTCGTTCGGATCATACATCGTGGCGATGTGATGATCGTGTAAATCGCGTCAGACGATAATTAAGCAAATCCGCTGACGAAAACCTTTCCTCAGCAATTTGAGCGAACAGTACATAGTTCGGGTGTGGGACACTTGAGTGACTGGCTATGTGCCAAGTGGGAGATTGTTGGACAAAATGACCCATAGCGTCACTATTTGCACAGATCATTGTGTTGTTGTAGCAAATTAACTATGTGACAAGGAAATTGCACTCTCGTCATTTGTGATTGGATCACCATAGATAT
The DNA here is from genome assembly GCA_019454045.1 of Zanthoxylum bungeanum. Taxonomy (NCBI): domain Eukaryota; kingdom Viridiplantae; phylum Streptophyta; class Magnoliopsida; order Sapindales; family Rutaceae; genus Zanthoxylum; species Zanthoxylum bungeanum. The sequence continues at coordinate 696 of SKCR01009830.1, forward strand.
ATAAATGAAGAGAGGTCCCTATGATTAGTTCCTGGATTGAGATGATATGAGACAGTATCAGTCCACGAAGGATTAATCATTAATATCCCTAGCCGTAGTATTATCGAGACTGGACATCGATAATGCGGAATAGGCTAGTATTGCACTTGTGTGCGTTGTGAGGGCACAACGGCATAGTTATCATATAAATAAGTGTTGGATACTTATGCAAGTGCGATAGGAGGTGTGTTTTCACCGATGGTACGGGAAACAGCTTCGCTCTGGATAGACCCCTCGGAATCCCATTGGTATTATGAATATGTGTCTATGGGAGGCCGAAATCAAGGTAGGTGTGTATAGTCTTAACCTGAGACTTACATCGCTAATGCTTACGACAATCGATATACTTTAGTTGAGGTCGTCTAGGACTCTAACCGGTTCTGTGTACGCCAATGCCGGGTATATTGAGAATCGTAGTGTATTGGATGTGATGTCAAGACGGAAGTATCACTCCAGTCATAGTGGAGATGATGTCACGCAGGATACGGTATTAGTGCTCTTAAGAGATGCGCATCCAATCGTGATATTATGACCAGGTCATGAATATCCGATTATAGAGACTAGTTACCAGACATCCGATATGTGTTTCGGACGGGGCAGACACTTATCCAGCCCCAGCCCTAGCACGTGACTATTAGATACTGGGCCGATATGCACAATACATTAGTATACTACGCTTGATACAGATCTTAAATATTCTTTAATGGATATGTCCGGAGAATTAGGTAGACTTGGTGCTTTGCTAGGAGTCGACCTTGTCTCGTAAATCGGTAGAAAGTAGTACTTGGTACGTACGTGATTCGAATACTCCGACGACTGTATTTACTGCCACTTATCCGGGGATCTCATGGGTCGCTTCCCGATAATCCACCGATGACGCACAACTCGCACTCTTGAATAATCTGGGATTATATAGAAGAGAGAGAAAATTAATCTAGGATTAATAACGGAGATATTTTATCCGGGATAAAATGTCGTCTAAAGAGAGAGAACGATTAATTCGGAATTAATCGATGTATTAATATATTCGATATATTAGACGAAATTAGATTTCGACGCGGAATTAAAATCAGATTTTAATTCGGGCAAACGAGTTAATTTAGAATTAATTCGTTAGCGACGTAAATAATAATTTCGCCAGGCGCAATTATTTATTTAAATTCGATTGAATTAACGTCGCGACGTAAGCTCGGTTTCGGAAATATCGAACCCGAACGCGTGAGTGCACGTGGGCCCACTTTCATTTGGAAACGTGTGGGGCCCACATGACACATGTCATTCTAATGCTTTGCATGTAGATTGTGTACATTGCACTCAATGTCATTGCATGGAGTTTGAGTGTTTGACACTCTAAGCCATTGCATGTTATGTGTCATAATTTTATTATTAATTTAATGAAAATTATGGCATAAATATAAATTGATTTTTGGTAAATCATTTTAACTTAACACAAAACTTCTTCTCTCTCATTTCTCTCTTCTCTCACGCCCAAAGCTTGAAATGGGGACTGGTTTTGAACCAGAAAAACGTGACACAAAAGGGAAGCAAGGGTTGGGTTTTCATGGTGAAAACCGCAAGTGCTAGCACACTACGAGTCTTGCGAAGGTGGTAGGGAGGTTCGACCATGAGGCGGGACTCATCCGATGGAGTTTGGAGCTTCGTTTTGAGACCCGAAACTGCCAAGACAGTGAGCATGGACTGGTTGCAGTAAGCTTACCAAGGCAGTGCGTTTTTGGGCATGATTCGTCTTCAAATCGACATAACCGATCAATGTAAGTATTCCGCTATCTTCATTGGTGTATTCACGCATGTTTTCATGTCTTGGTTTGATCTTGGGACCTTAGAAATAACCAACATGGACATCGATAAATACGTAAAAGACTAGTATTACACTTGTGCGCGTTGTGAGGGCACAACGACATAGTTCTCATATATTTGGGTATAGGACACTCATGGAAGTGTAATAGGAGGTTGTGTTTTACCAATGGTACTGGAAACAGCTTCGCTCTGGATAGACTCCCTCGAAATTCCATTGGTAGTTTGACTATGTGTCTATGGAAGTCTGAAATCAGGGTAGGTGTATTTGATCTTAACCTGAGACTTGCACCGTTAATACTTGCGACAACCAATATACTTTTGTTGCGGTCATCCAGGGCTTTAACAGGTTCTGTGTACGCCTATGCTGGGTATATTGAGAATCGTAGTGTGTTGGGTGTGATGTCAAGACGGAAATGTCACTCCAGTCATATGGAGATGATAGTCGCGTAGGATACGGTACTAGTACTCTTAAGTACTACAGTCATCGGGATAAAATGAGAAGGTCAGGTTTATCCGATTATAGAGACTAGTTACCAGACATCCGACATGTGCTTCGTACGGGGCAGACACAATTCCAGCCTCAGGCCTAGCACGTGATCATCTGATACTGGATGACATACACAATACTATGTATACTACGCCTGATATAGATCCTTTATTCCTGTAAGGATATTTCAGGAAAATTGGGTAGGCATGGCGCTTTGCTAGAAGCCAACCTTGTCTTGTAAATCGGTACAAACGTAGTACTAGGTAATTACGTGTTCGGATAGTCCAATGACCCGATTTACTACCAACATATCTGGGGATCTCATGGGTCGCTTCCCAAAGATTCACCGATGACGTATGACTCACACTTTTAATTAATCTGGGATTAATTAGATGAGAGAGAGTTAATCTGGGATTAATTGCGAAGATATTTTATCTGGGATAAAATATCAATTAAAGAGAGATAACGATTAATTTGGAATTAATCGATAAAATAATATATTCGATATATTAAACGAAATTGGATTTCGACGCGGAATTAAAATTAGATTTTAATTCGGGCGAACGAATTAATTTAGAATTAATTCGTTAGCGACGTGAATAGTGATTTCGCTAGGCGTAATCATTTAATTATGACGCAACGAAAAATTCATTAATTTGGAATTAGCGAACCCGAGCCCGAGATTATTTGCGAGCGCATTCACATTTCGAATTCGAGTGCGGCACGCAAGTCAAATCAAGCGTCAAATCGCTATTCGCTTCTAGCGTCACATCATTCGTCAATCAAGTGATAGATGTCTTTGACTTAGAGTGAATGATGCCAGTCACTATTCATTGATTGATGGATTGATGGAGTGATGTGTGTGGTTGGACCCATTAAGGCTTGACTTTTCGAAAGCCAAATTCATGCTATATGAATTTGAAATTAACAAATGTGTATTAGATACACTTTTGGCAACTAACCCACACAATTTCTCTTCTCTCTTTCTCTCTTCATCTCACGCTCATGGTGGGCAAAATTCTTCACTGGTTTCTGTCAAAAAACTGAGAAGATGGGAAGCAAGTGTAGTGATTTTTGTGGCAAAAATCACAAGAGCTAGCACTCCGAGAGACATGCGAATGTGATAGGGAAGTCCACCCATGAGCCGGGAATCGTTTGACGAAGCTTGGAGCTTGTTCAAGGAGCATCAATGGACGCCAAAACAGTGAGTTGCGAGCAGTCCACTGCCGACCAGAAAATTAGATTTTGTTGCCTCCCGCGTTGCTCAACCGATCGATGTGAGTATTCCGCAACTTCGTTGATTTGTATTCGCACTTATTTCATGCTTGTTTAATGATCTTGGGACCTTAGCAAACACCAACAATGGTATCAGAGCAAGGTTGAGCATGAAATATGACTTAGGGTTAAAATTTGGGTAAAATTGATTTTGAGCATGTATAATGAAATTGGATGAATTAGTATGCTTAAATGTGTTTTAATCGATGATTGATTGGATCAATTTGAGGAAATTGTGTTTGGAAAAAATTTCCCCAAATTTCTTGTGTTGGTCGAATACATGAGTGCCCTAAATTCTTGGTAAATTTTGTTTCGTTGATCATTGGATGACTTGAAACGATTGAGGATGTTGATTTAATGTCGATTGTAGAATTAATTGGATTGAAACCGAATCGGACATAAAAATACCTTCCATTGCCGAGAGTGAAAAAGCATGTTTGGGTTTGATTTTGATCAAAATATGTTGGACACTAATTGTTGTAATTGAGCATGATAAATTGTATAAATTAATGTTTTGGAAATATTGATTTGGGTGATTAATTGTGTTATACACTTTAGTGTAATTAAATTGGGAAATTGGATTTTTGGAATTTAATTATATTGGGCCTTAAAATTGAATTGGGCTTGTTATGTTATAATTGTTGGACAATTATGACCCATAGCGTCACTATTTGTACAGATCATGGTGTTGTTGTACAAATTAAATATGTGACAAAGGAGATTGCACTATTATCAATTGTGATTAGATCACCTAGATGTATAAATGATAAGAGGTCCCTATGATTTGTTCCTGGACAGGGAATGATATGAGACAGTATCAGTCCACGAAGGATAAATCATTAAATATCCCTAGTCAGAGTATTATCGAGATTGGACATCGATAAATACGTAAAAGACTAGTATTGCACTTGTGCGCGTTGTGAGGGCACAACGGCATAGTTCTCATATATTTGGGTATAGGATACTCATGCAAGTATAATAGGAGGTTGTGTTTTACCGATGGTACTGGAAACAGCTTCGCTCTGGATAGACCCCCTCGAAATTCCATTGGGAGTATGACTATGTGTCTATGGAAATCCAAAATTAAGCAATAAGTATTTGGTCTTAACCTGAGACTTGCACGGATAATACTTGCGACAATCAATATACTTTGGTTGCGGTCGTCCATGGCTTTAACAGGTTCTGTGTACGCCAATGCTGGGTATATTGAGAATCGTAGTGTGTTGGGTGTGATGTCAAGACGGAAGTGTCACTCCAGTCATATAGAGATGATGGTCACGTAGGATACGGTACTAGTACTCTTAAGTACTGCAGTCACCGGGATAAAATGACAAGGTCATGTTTATCCTATTATAGAGACTAGTTACCAGACATCCGACATGTGTTTCGTACATGGTAGACACAATTCCAGCCCCATGCCTAGCACGTGATCATCCGATACTGGATCGACATACACGATACTACGTATACTACGCATGATATAGATCCTTTATTCCTGTAAGGATATTTCTGGAGAATTGGGTAGGCATGGTGCTTTGCCAAAAGCCAACCTTGTCTTGTAAATCGGTAAAACGTAGTACTTGGTACTTACGTGTTCGGATTGTCCAACGACCAAATTTACTGCCAACATATCGGGGGATCTCATGGGTTGCTTCCCAAAGATTCACCGATGACGTATGACTCGCACTCTAACTAAATCTGGGATTAATTAGAAGAGAGAGAAAATTAATCGGGGATTAATAGCGGAGATATTTTATCTGGGATAAAATATCAATTAAAGAGAGATAACGATTAATTTTGAATTAATCGATTAATTATTATATTTGATATATTAAATGAAAATGGATTTCGACACGGAATTAAAATTAGATTTTAATTTGGGCGAACGAATCAATTTAGAATTAATTCGTTAGCGACGTGAATAGTGATTTCGCTAGGCGTAATCATTTAATTACGACGTAATGGAAAATTTGTTAATTTGGAATTAGCGAACCCGAGCCCGAGATTGTTTGCTCTCGAATTCGCATTTCGAATTCGAGTGCGGCACGCAAGTGAAATCAAATGTCAAATCATTATTCGCATCAAGAGTCAAATCACTTGTCACTTTGAGTGATGTGACTTGACAACTTGATTGATAGATGTGACTTGATGGGAGTTTTTGAAAAGCTTTTTGAAAGCTTGAAAGACATATAATGTTATTATATTCTTGGAGCCAATTTTTGTGTTGACATTTTGAAAGCTTTACACAAATATTTTGGTATATGTTTTAATTGGTTTTTGAAATCATTTTAACCTAACACTCTCTTCATTCTCTCCTCTCAACACACACGCCATTGGGCCTGTTTTTCTCTCTTCTGCAGTAGCTCACTGCCGTGAGCTTGGGAAGCATGTGTGTGTGATTTTTGTGGCAAAAATCACAAGAGCTAGCACTCCGAGAGATATGCGAAGGTGATAGGGAAGTCCACCTATGAGCCGGGAATCGTTTGACGAAGCTTGGAGCTCAAATCTTGGAGTCAAAAACCGAAAATGCAGTGGACTGTAACAGTGAACTGCCGTGACCTTCCATGAGTAGATTTTGAGTTTTGTTCATCGTAGCGTCACTCAACCGATTGATGTAAGTATTCCGCAACTTCGTTGATTTGTATTCGCACATATTTCATGCTTATTTATGATCTTGGGACCTTAATAGAAACCAACAATGGCATCTAGAGCAAGGTTAAAGCATGAAATGTTTAGGGCTTAAAATTTAGGAAAATTGATTTTGAGCATGATTTAATTAAATTGGATGTTTGAATATGCTTAAATCATGTTGAATTGAAGATTGATTGGATCAATTTCAAGAAATTTTGTTTGGAACATTTTTCCCCAAAATCTTTGAGTTGGCCTAATGGTTGAAGCCCTAAATGTCATGGGATTTTTTGTTTTTTGATTATTTGGATGAGTTGGAAACAATTGGGAATGATGATTTAATGTTAATTTGGATTTGATTGGATTGAATTAGAAATTGGACATGAAATCCCCTCTTTGGCCGAGACATATATGTATCATGTTTGGGTTTGATTTTTGATCAAAATGTGTTGGACACTAATTGATGTAATTGAACATGATTAATTGGGCTAATTGGTGTTTTGGAAATATTGAATTGGTTATTAATTGTGTTATACATTTTAAGTAATTAAATTATGAATTTGGAATTTGGTAATTTGATTATATGGGCCTAAAATTGGATTTGGGCTTTTAAAGTTGTTATTGGATTTATTGGGCTTGGTTGTACCAAGTTAGGTTTAGGCCAAATGGATTGGATCCAATTGGGCCAAAAACTGCATCCATAAAGCCCAAATGCGACTAATGGACCTTTAAAGTTTATTGGGCCTAAATTGATTTATAGGCTTATGGGGTAACTCCCGGATTGGATTTTGGTCATTCGGTTTGACCCGAGTTGACCAAAAGTCCACGCCTTAATAAATTAATTAAAAGCCCATTGGACTTTAATTGAATTGACGTTGGACGTTAATCGGGCTTTGAGACCCGTAACGATTAAATTTGGAATTTAAGTCGTAAAGGTTTATTAATAAGTGTAGTATTTAATTTGGAATTAAATAGCGAATTAGTATTAAATACAAATTGAATTGATTTAATTATGTAGTTTAATTTAATTCGAGAATTTGTACTTTAAGTACTTATTCGCAAAAACGAGTTTGACTCGAGCAAAATCAAATCGTTGTTTGAATATTGGATGATCAATAATTATCAGATTAATTAATTTGATTAGATTGATTGATAACATGCTTGTGTGAATACATGGTTGCGATGCATGAATAATGTATATCGGATGGATATTAGATGGGTAGGGCAATTTTAGAAATTGTAATAAATTTGATTTATTAATTGGACCTGCGTGTCCAGCCTTATTACCTCTTTATTCTTTGTATTCTCTTCTCACCTACTCCCATCAATGTAAATGAGGTTTCTTTAGAAGTGTAGTGTAACGGGTAGAAGCAATACATGTGCTAGCGGGAGAGAGAAAATGATAGATTTGATCTAGGATCAATGTGTAAAGTATCCATCAGGATATCATTATTATTTATTTATACGCGCTTTATTATGTGTTTAGAATGCATGTTTAAGGGTGTATGATGATGAGACCTTAACAAAGATAATAAATTGGTTGCCAATTTGCACTCGAAAAACCCTCGCAAAATATTAAGCGTTTTTCCTTCCATTGAGTGATTCTCACTCAAGATCCGAGACTGGCATTGGCTTGTTGGCCAAAGTCAAGGCCTTTGTCCGTCGAGGATATGTTTGAATCACGAGATCTTTGTTCCATATTGGTGTCTTGTCTAAGTTGTGGTTTGTTGACCAAAGTCAATACCATTCTTGTCCATCGACATTGATTACGAAACTTTCCATGGTCAATGGGTCGCGCTTAACTGGGATCACTAAGATTGTTGTGCCAAAGCCAAGGCTTAGTTGATTTAGAGGAAAAAGGTTAGGTAATACATTGGATGTATTGGCATATATAAGATATATGTTTCGGACTTGGATGTCCCCCTACCGGATCTAGGAATTGGATTGGATCCAATCGATCTTAGAGATCTACCTAGTTAATTATCATACAATTTGTTGGCCAAAATCAAGATTGTGTGATATTTAACGGGATCCTAGCCCACTAGGAAACACGGTTTCCCGAGTACTCGACTGAGGGTTAGAGGCTCGCCGAAAAATAGTGGGAGGCAAGAATTGAATTTGCAATATTCGTTTAATTACTTGCCATACGCGCTCAAACAAATATCATTCGTCGTTATAAATTAAATATTAGTTGGACTAATATTTAAATTGTTGTTTTAATTAATAGTTGGACTATATTCAAACTATTCATTTATAGTTGATTTTATAATTGGATTATAGTAATCAATATAATTGATTTTAATCTATTAAATTATAGTTGATTAAATAGTTGGACTATTGTGATCATTATAATAAATAGAACCTAAATCGTTGATTAAATAGTTGTACTATTAGAATCAAGATAAAATTGAAAGATTGACATTTAAAACATAATCATAGGAAAATGTATTTAAATGGTTTAATTTTCAAATTGGGAATAAATTTCAGGATGGCCCTGGAAAATAATAAGTTACTTTATGTGATAAAATAACATATTATGCCTAAGCCCGGAGTTAAGCAAATAGTCGAGCATAATCTTTCGAAGATTTATGTGATGATAACTTAAGTGCTTAATCTATTTAACTTGTCTTAGTAGACTCCTTAATTTCTGAATCAGAACTAAGGATTAGATCCTTAAGGTATGATACTGAAATTGAAGGATCTTCATAAATCTATAATTAGGTTTTAGAAGTACAAAATTGCAATAAGTAACTCTTGGAGATTTAATGACTATTCTCAATGAGATAAAGTCAAAACTTTGCAATTAGGCAAGTAGCGCAAGGCGCACCTTACTTCGATATTCTAGAAACCCGAGGATTGGCCAAAGGCTTCTGGAATATGAAAAGGGCAAATGCAAAATCATTATAATCTTCTGGGAAGATAAATGACATATCCCAAAATGTCTGCCTAAAATTGTGGCAAATGGGATCGCGGAATCGTGACTGTCGTTTGGACAAAGCAGACATGAAGGAATTACAGACAGGACAAGACTCTGACTTTAAATATGATTGTCATTTTTATGTTCACTACTAGTATTGAAATTGGATTTTAAATACTTAGTGTGGTACATAAATATATAATGATTTTCAGAATCTGCTATGAGCATGATTAGGAAACTGTTATAATGTAACTAGTTTGACTAGAAACATTATCTCTATATCAGTGTTTAACCCGCTACGGGTGAGCCTTTATATTTTAGAACACTAAAGTGTTTTATTATATAAATATGATATTGAGATAAACATATTAGATGTGAATAACAGAATTTATATTTTGAATATAAATAAATCTCAAATATATAACATGACAAACAAATAGCTCAAACTGATTTGATCTGAAGAAACTAATTATGGCATTGTTGTCTAGGACACAATTTAACAAGACTCGTATATCCACACTTTTGAAGAGTGGGTACTTGGACTAATTTCATTCTATTCAAATAAAGTCTACGAATCTAGTTTATTGGGCAATGTGCCTAAAACACATTTACTAGGTAAAAGTGCAAATGCCACCGATCTGTTAGCCCTAATTCATAGTGAAGCAAGTGGGCCCATGTCTAGCTAGGCTAGAGGTGGATATGAATATTTCGTGACCTTTACGGATGTGGCATCGCGTTATGGTTATGTGTCTCTTTTGAAACACAAATCGGAAACTTTTATAGTTTTGACACGAAATAAACAAACAGATCGGTTAAAGTATTAAACTGTCACGGTGAGACCATAATGGAAAATACTTAAGCAATAAGTTTCTTATATACTTGAAAGACTAAAGTATTCTTTCAAATGAGGAGTCCTCCCCGAACACGTCAGTTTGATGGTGTGTCCGAACTGAGTAACCGAATTTTGTTGGACATGATAAAGGTTAATCCCGAGTCGCTCTGAGCTACCATTTCCTTCAACGGATAAGCATTAGACCGTGCAAAACTTATTTAGAATAAGGTTCCATTAAAATATGTTTGACATATATCATATTAGATATAAACAGGAAAGAAACCAGGTTTCTCATTCCTGAATGTTTGGGATGCTAGGCATACGTTTTGATGATACCAAACTAAAACCCAAATTGGATAAGTGCCAATTGTAGGTTATCCTAGGGAAACCATAAGCATAGTGCTTATACATCTCACTAGAGAATAATGTAATTGTTGCTCACCATGCTGTTTTCCTAAGAGGAATACCGATATGCAGTGGTAAGTGGGAGGATAGTAAAACTCGATGAAAATCGGAGTAATACTGTTCAAGGCACCGAATCTTATTGGAACATAAATAGTTCATCAAGGATGAAACTAAACCAGTAATCTTCGAATACACAAGAACCACGTAAGTCGGAGAGAGTCAGAAAACAACCTGGGGTATGGGTTTCTGATCTCACCTCATAAAGATGTCTATCTTATTGAGGTATACCAACTGACTACGTATGAGGAAGTGATACAAGGTATCGACTCCCTATTATGGCAAAGTGCCATTATATCCGAATTGGATTCCATGTATATCAACAAGTTTGGATACTAGTTGATGTACCGCAAGGCATTGTGCCTATTGGTACTTTATAAGTCTTTAAGGAAGACATACATGGAAGGCAACATACCAACGTATAAAGCAAGGCTTTTAGCGGAAAAGTATCGTTATCAACATTGTGTTGATTAAGATTCAACCTTTTATCTGTTGCCACGGTTAATCCATTTGGATAATGCTTGCTAATGCTGTAGGGGTTTTTAGGGGCTAAATCCGGTAACGCAGGCGAAGCGGTGGAAAATCGTATTTTCCGATTTCAAAACTTTTTCTCGGATTAATTAAATAAACACATTTATTTAATTATCCAATAATCAAATTATGAAATAAAATTTAAAATGAATCATATTCAAGTGAATTTACCGAAATGCCCTTACATTGGTATTTTGTCCATTTTAGTCCGAAATTGATCTAATCAATTTTGAATGATTCTAAATCATTTCTAAGATGAACTTAGCATGTTCAAAACATCAAAACACCAAAAGCACCAAAAATCCCCAAAATCTAATCCTTGGCCGAGAGCCTCACAAAGGGGGCATTTTGTGCCTTTTGTCATTTCATGCTTCAAAACACATCTAAATGTAATCCAATCAATATGAAACTTTATATGCATCATATACACATCCAAATGCACAACATATATGAAAAGCCCTAAATTTGGAATTGGTCATGAACCCTAATTTTTCAATTTCATCAAATTGGACAAATTAGACCAAATACATTAAATCAATTACTTCAATCATCATTCTTCCATCCAATCCAAGTCTCAACACAATAAAACAACTCAAGATCAAATCTAGGTCATCTAAGAGTGGGTCAACAACTCTAGATTAGCAACATGGTTCCAAACCTTAAAAGAATGTTTATAACTACAATAGTCACAACCTTCCTTCACCATACATGCTCAACACTTCAATCAAACTTCCATCAACAAAAACACAAAGAAATAAAGAAAGAAATAATCTAAGAACATCACATGTTGAAGCCTAGAACCTAAGGAACATTTTCCTTTCTAATAGCAAGTTTGAAAAACTTACTAAAATTCCAAGCTTTCTTTGATCTTTCTTTCTTTCTCAAGCTTTCTTTAAGTTTCTTCAATGGAGTTTTCTTTTAGTAAAGTGTATTAGGTTAAGTGTAAAATGAAATGAAAAAACAATATATACTTGTTACCAAAAGGCCTTGGCCGAATTTCATCAAATGAAATACAAGTTATGTAATTTGATTTTCATTTCAAGTTTATTTAGTCAACTTGCATAAATATCTAAATAAACTTTATTAGATATTTAATTAAGTCAACAAAGGCAACTAATATCATTTACTTTAAATATCCTAATGTAAGATATTTATATTTTAATTAATTTAATCATTTAACAATTAAATAATCAATTAATTAATCAAATACAAATATATTAAATATATGTATAATATTAACATTAAATATTAAAAACATATATTCAATTTGGATATAAGTCAAATAACTCATTTTGACTATTAATTAATGTGTATTTAAATTAATCAAGTATTAAATGTAAATACACAATAATTAGGCAAATGACTATCGGGTCCCTTCAGCATGTATTTTGTGTTTAACCTTTAAACGATTTTATAAATAATCAATATTATTTATTAATGTTGCTCTAGTGCTCTACGAGTATGTTTCATTATTGAGACTCTCTAGATTCAGGTATATCCGTCACGAAATCTAATTTCGTGTCCATAATCTATCCACCCATAGATTATGACGATCACGGATAATCTCGCTGAACCATACAGGTCGAGGTCATGGAAAATGTATAATTCCTCCGTCACAGGTATCCGGATAAATCCCAGAGATACAGATGTAAACGTCAAATCTCTATGGGGATTATCCAGTCGACTATTCCATTAGCAATCTCTAAAAGTATGTTTAGAACTAGCTTCTAATCTTTACCACGGGCCCATGGTTTTATCTGATTGCTAATTATATGGGCTACCTATGCTCTGATACACAGAACTGACGGATCCTATCTTGATACACATAGGACACCCTGAGGATCTGTCTACACCCAACGAACAGGCGGAGGTCTGATCTAAATAGATCTGTGACGTGACTGTCATCTAAGTGTAGAAGATGTCTCATGTGCCCTCAATGGCATCTCAAGTCTAAGAATCACAAGTGCTACTCAACCCGAGAAGATTCTTATTGACGCTGGTGTACCATCCATTAAGAATCTTCGGTGAGTCGTTCAGTGTTTATCCGCTATAAACACATACACGTCTATACTAGTGTCCAAGACTAATGGTTGATTGAGAAACCATTGGAATCATATATTCCAGTATACGACATGTACCGGTCTCAACGGGTTTAATTTACTAACTAAGTAGTGTAAACCTTGACCAAGAACTGTCTGAGAATGACAACGTCATGATACTACTCAATGTCCGTTGCGACGCTTTTGCAACAGTACCATGACTAATCATTCTAAGGTCAATACGTCTTTACCATTTAATAAGATAGATTATATTATAGAAACTGCATATATTATTCATAATAATAATATTTTACAGAAGTATTCAAAAGAAATACAACCGGGAATTGGCGCTCTGAGCACCAACCCCAACAAATGCTGCATGTTTCATTTATGAAATGTGTCAGCTGAACGGGAAAATCGCTTTCCTGAAAAGGAAACCATTTGGAGGATGTTTACAACATCTTGTCAGTTTTATCGTACCATAACAAGCAAACAAGGTTTGCAGGTTATTCGATCCATGTTTGGATTGAAGCAAGCATAGGTTCTTGGAATTATCATTTTGATGTAATCATAATAGTTTATGATTTAATTCAAAACGAAATGATTCTTGTGTATAAAAGGAGGTTAGTGGGAGCGCACTGACAATAAATGTCCCATAAAAATAATGATAATATATGTCATTTCTTGGAAATGATATTCCCGTAATAATTATCGGTGAAAGCTTGGCTTTCATGAAACTCTCCGAGAACTCGTACATTGAAAAATGTACGTTACCTGGTGTCTCATACGCTTTGAACATATGAAGTCACAGACAGGCCAATCCAAGTGATAGTCATTGGATTGATGTTAAGAACATCCATTAGTATCTTAGAGAACTAAGGATGTTGTCTTAATCTATGGAGATGGAGAACTTGAAGTGACTGGGATCACTGTAGCAAGTTTCTTATACCGATAAAGACGACTAAAAGTCACAAACGGTACTATACAGTTTGAATAACAATACAATGAGCTGGAAATCTTCCAAGCAAGATATTGTTACCGAATAAACAACAAATGCGGGTTATTGCTGCAGCTGAGGCGGCAATAGAAGCCTTCTGGGTCGATAATAAATCTAATTAGATTAGATATAATTCTGTTAGCAGCTGAGCTAGGCTACAGCACAGGCTAAAGAATTAATGGTCTCATCAACGATCCAGATATATACTTCGATATTCATCTGATTCATTCGAATCATACATCGTGGCGATGTGATGATCGAATAAATAGCATCAGATGATAATCATGCAAATCTGCTGACAAAAGCATTTTCTCAGTAGTTTGAGCCAACCGTACATAGTTCGGGTGTAAGACACTCGAGTGATTAGCTATAGGCCAAGTGGGAGATTGTTGGACAATTATGACCCATAGCGTCACTATTTGTACAGATCATGGTGTTGTTGTACAAATTAACTATGTGACAAAGGAGATTGCACTCTTATCATTTGGGATTAGATCACCTAAATGTATAAATGATAGGAGATCTCTATGATTTGTTCCTGGACGGAGAATGATATGAGATAGTATCAGTCCACGAAGGATAATCATTAAATATCCCTAGTCAGAGTATTATCGAGATTGGACATCGATAAATACGTAAAAGACTAGTATTGCACTTGTGCGCGTTGTGAGGGCACAACGACATAGTTCTCATATATTGGGTATAGGATACTCATGCAAGTGTAATAGGAGGTTGTGTTTTACCGATGGTACGGGAAACAGCTTCGCTCTGGATAGACCCCCTCGGAATTTCATTGGTAGTATGACTATGTGTCTATGGAAGTCCGAAATCAGGGTAGGTGTATTTGGTCTTAATCTGAGACTTACACCGCTAATACTTGCGACAATCAATATACTTTGGTTGCGGTCGTCAAGGGCTTTAACAGGTTCTGTGTACGAAAATGCTGGGTATATTGAGAATCGTAGTGTGTTGGGTGTGATGTCAAGAGGAAAGTGTCACTCCAGTCATATGGAGATGATGGTCACGTAGGATACGGTACTAGTACTCTTAAGTACTGTAGTCATCGGGATAAAATGACAAGGTCATGTTTATCCGATTATAGAGACTAGTTACCAGACATCCGACATGTGCTTCGTATGGGGTAGACACAATTCCAGCCCCAGGCCTAGCACGTGATCATCCGATACTGGATCGACATACACGATACTACGTATACTACGCCTGATATAGATCCTTTATTCCTGTAAGGATATTTCTGGAGAATTGGGTAGGCATGGTGCTTTGCTAGAAGCCAACCTTGTCTTGTAAATCGGTAAAACGTAGTACTTGGTACTTACGTATTCGGATAGTCTGACGACCGAATTAACTGCCAACATATCCATGAATCTCATTGGTCGCTTCCCAAAGATTCACCGATGACGTATGACTCGCACTCTAAATTAATCTGGGATTAATTAGAGAGATAAAATTAATCTGGGATTAATAGCGGAGATATTTTATCTGGGATAAAATATCAATTAAAGAGAGATAACGATTAATTTGGAATTAATCGATTAATTAATATATTTGATATATTAAATGAAATTGGATTTCGACGCTGAAGTAAAATTAGATTTTAATTCGGGCGAACGAATTATTTAGAATTAATTCGTTAGCGACGTGAATAGTGATTTTGCTAGGCGTAATCATTTAATTATGACGTAACGGAAAATTCGTTAATTTGGAATTAGCGAACCCAGGCCCGAGATTGTTTGTGAGCACATTCGCATTTCGAATTCGAGTGCGGCACGCAAGTCAAATCAAGCGTCAAATCATTAGTCGCATCAAGCGTCAAATCACTTGTCACTTTGAGTGATGTGACTAGACAATTTGATTGATAGATGTGACTTGATGGGAGTTGTTGAAAAGCTTTTTGAAAGCTTGAAAGACATATAATGTTATTATATTCTTGGAGCCAAATTTTTGTGTTGACTTTTTGAAAGCTTTACGCAAACATTTTGGTATATGTTTTAATTGGTTTTTGAAATCATTTTAACCTAACACTCTCTTTCTTCTCTCCTCTCAACACACACGCCCTTGGGGCTGTTTTTCTCTCTTCTGCAGTAGCTCACTACCGTGAGCTTGGGAAACATGAGTGTGTGATTTTTGTGGCAAAAATCACAAGAGCTAGCACTCTGAGAGACATGCGAAGGTGAATGGGAAGTCCACCATGAGCCGGGATCGTTTCACGAAGCTTGGAGCTCAAATCTTGGAGTCAAAAACCAAAAATGGAGTGGACTGTGACAGTGAACTGCCGTGACCTTCCATGAACAGATTTTGAGTTTGTTCGTCGAAGCGTCGCTCAACCGATCGATGTAAGTATTCTGCAACTTCGTTGATTTGTATTCGCACATATTTCATGCTTATTTATGATCTTGGGACCTTAATAGAAACCAACAGTAATTGGGCTTATTGGGCTTGGTTGTACCAAGTTAGTTTTAGGCCAAATGGATTGGATCCAATTGGGCCCAAGACCGAATCCATAAAGCCCAAATGCGACTAATGGACCTTTAAAGTTTAATTGGGCCTAATGGACGAAAATTGATTTCTGGGCTTATGGGGT
This sequence comes from Zanthoxylum bungeanum, assembly GCA_019454045.1. Classification (NCBI taxonomy): domain Eukaryota; kingdom Viridiplantae; phylum Streptophyta; class Magnoliopsida; order Sapindales; family Rutaceae; genus Zanthoxylum; species Zanthoxylum bungeanum. The sequence continues at coordinate 17,323 of SKCR01009830.1, forward strand.
AAATCTCGGATTGGACTTTGGTTATCGATTTGACCTGAGTTGACCAAAAGTCCACGCCTTGAGAAATTAATTAAAATCCCATTGGACTTTAATTAAATTAATATTGGATATTAATCGAGCTTTGAGACCCGTAACGATTAATTTGGAATTTAAGTAGTATAGGTTCGTTAATAAAGTGTAGTATTTAATTTGGAATTAAATAGCGAATTAGAATTAAATACATATTGAATTGGATTTAATAATGTAGTTTATTTAATTCGAGAATTCGTACTTTGAGTACTTATTCGCAAAGACGAGTTTGACTCGAGCAAAATCAAATCGTTGTTTGAATATTGGATGGTCACTAATTATCAGATTAATTAATTTGATTAGATTGATTGATAACATGCTTGTGTGAATACATGGTTGCGATGCATGAATAAAGTATATCGGATGGATATTAGATGGGTGGGGCAATTTTAGAAATTGTTGTAATAAATTTGATTTATTAATTGGACATGCGTGTCCAGACTTATTACCTCATTATTCTTTGTATTCTCTTCTCACATATTCCCCTCAATGTAAATGAGGTTTCTTAGAAGTGTAGTGTAACAGGTAGAAGTGATACATGTGATAGCGGGAGAGAGAAAGGGAGAGATTTGATCTAGGATCAATGTGTAAAGTATCAATCCGCATATCATTATTATTTATGGAAGCATAACGACATAGTTATTATAAATTTAAGTATTAGATACTTATGCAAGTGTGATAGGATGTTCTGTTAGCCGTTGGACCAGGAATAGCTTCACTCTGGATAGACCCCTCGGAATTCCATTGGTAGTATGACTATCTGTCTATGGGAATCTGAATCAGGGTAGGTGTATTTGGTCTTAACCTGAGACTTGCATCGCTAATACTTGGGACAATCAATACATTTTGGTTTTGGTCGTCCGATGCTTTAACAGGTTTTGTGTACGCCTCTTTTGGGTTTATTGAGAATCATAGTGTATTGGGTGTGATGTCAAGACGGAAATTGTTAGACATTTATGACCCATGGCATCACTATGTGACAAAGGAAATTGGTCTTCTGTCATTTGTAATTAGATTACAAAGATGTATAAATGATAGAAGGTCCATATGATTAGTTCCGGATTGAGATGATATGAGACAATATCAATCCACGAAGGTTTAATCATTAAATATCCCTAGTCGTAGTATTATCGAGATTGGACATCGATAATGCGGAATAGACTAGTATTACACTTGTGCGCGTTGTGGGAGCATAACGGCATAGTTCTCATATATTTGGGTATAGGATACTCATGCAAGTGTAATAGAAGGTTGTGTTACCGATGGTACGGGAAACAGCTTCGCTCTAGATAGACCCCTCGGAATTCCATTGGTAGTATGACTATGAGTCTATGGAAGTCCGAATCAGGGTAGGTGTATTTGGTCTTAACCTGAGACTTGCACCGTTAATACTTGCGTAATCAATATACTTTGGTTTTGGTCGTCAAGTGCTTTAACAGGTTCTATGTACGCCTCTTCTGAGTATATTGAGAATCGTAGTGTATTGGGTGTGATGTCGAGATGGAAGTATCACTCCAGTCATAGTGGAGATGATGATCACGTAGGATACATAACTGGTTCTCTTATTTGTTGTAGCTATCGGGATATTATGATTAGGTCATGTTTATCCGATTATAGAGACTAGTTACCAGAGATCCGATATGTGCTTCATACGGGGCAGACACACTTCCGGCCCCAGGCCTTGCACGTGACATCCGATGCTGGATCGAAATACGCAATACTACATATACTACGCCTTATATAGAATATTTCTGGAGAATTGGGTAGGCACGGTGCTTTGCTAGAAGCCAGCCATGTCTTGTAAATCGATAAAAATGTAGTACTAGGTACGTACGTGTTCGGATAGTCCGACGACCGTATTTACTGCCAATATATCCGGGGATCTCATGGGTCGCTTCCCAAAGATTCACCGATGACGTATGTGTAGGACACAGAAATTGGGCGACGCATGCTGTCCCGGGCTCGCGGCCCGGTTGGGAGTACGGAGTAGCCCGCGAGGGACTAAACCGGGGAATTATGGAGTTACCACTCGGTGTGAACCGGGACAAATATTTAAGGCCGCACTCACCTCTCGCCAGAGAAGACCTCAAACCATTGGGTTCAGAATGGTCCCTTACTTATGTCACTTGTGATGATATGATTTGTGCAATAAACTAACCGAATCTATTCAACATTCATGCTCAAGGGTAATCTATGTCTAGTATGCATTCATCAAAATAACTCTTAATCTAAGTTTGCATGCTCGAAAATAAGTCTTTAAACGGCGAACACACAATATCACACAATGAGCATATTGAGCCATTAAACCAAAATAAACAAATAACTATTTAAACATAATCATAAACTAAACAAAATACCATGCATAAAATAACATAATCATGCTTTGAAAATAATAATAAACTAAGCTAAATCATGTTTTAAATAATAACTAAATAATCTATGAACTACATCATGCTCAAACACAAGTTTGGATGAGATGAAATACGAGTCTCTTAAGTGGTACGTGGCGTTGTATCCCGAGTACAAACCGCACTACCGTCCATTCGGATTCGCTACGGAATTTACGTCCGGGTTTCCATCCTATATACCACAAAAGGGAACACATATTCTGCTCATTCAGCAATCACATCATGCCTCAAACGACTCTCATGTGATAATATTTAAAATAAATAAAATAAATGAAAGATAACAAATAAAAGGGTGCCCTCAGGTCTGACCTCTTTTGCGTCTCATGAAAGGGCAGTACACGGCCGTTGGAAGGGTGGATGATCCGCAACTTTCCTGGTTCACTAATCCAATGTTTTTCCTCGATGTTTCACTATTTGGGCTGCTATTTTCACTTCGTTTCACTATTGTTTTGCTGCTGTATTTTGGTCACTGTTTTGGTTGTTTAGAGGACTATTTTGGGCGTTTTTGGAGGGGTATTGGTTGCGGTTTTGGAAGGGTTTAAGGGGTAGTTTTTCATCACTGTTTTGGGACAGTTTAGGGACTGTTTCAGGCAGTTTGCTGGCTGTTTGGAGAATGCAATTTACTGCAGTGAAGAGGCTAAAGGGATTTACGGCTCATGTGTGAGGGTTGCAGGCGTAATGGGCAAATTGGTGAGGCTTTATGCGTGCAGATGTGTGATGTGCTTACGTGAATTTGAGGCTCGTTAGCGTGAGAGTAAAGAGGGCGAGTGGATATAAGGGTAGGTGTCGTGGAGGCAACTAAATGAGTGCTGTGTGGTGAGTGTTAGACATTATGACCCATAGCGTCACTGTTTTGTAAATGATATTGTATTATTGTACAAAATTAACTATGTGATAAATGAAATTGCCTTTTGCCGTTTTGTAAAATTATTTACTTTGATATATTAATGGCAAAAGTCCATATGATTAGTTCCGTATTGAGATGATATGAGACAATATCAATACAAAAAGGTTTAATCATTAAATATCCCTAGTCGGAGTATTATCGAGATCGGACATCGATAATGCGGAATAGACTAGTATTGCACTTTGTGCGAGTTGTGATGGCACAACGGCATAGTTCTCATATATTTAAGTATTGGATACTTATGCAAGTGCGATAGGAGGTTGTGTTTTACCGATGATACGGAAAACAGCTTCGCTCTGGACAGACCCCGCGGAATCCCATTGGTAGTATGTCTGTGTGTCTATGGGAGGCCGCATCAGGGTAGGTGTATATGGTCTTAACCTGAGACTTGCATCGCTAGTACTTGCGACAATCGATAAACTTTGGTTGTGGTGGTTCGGGGCTTTAACCGGTTCTGTGTACGCCTCTTCTAGGTTATCGAGAATCGTAGTGTAATGGATGTGATGTCAAGATGGAAGTATCACTTCAGACATATGGAGATGATGATCACGCAGGATACAAAACTAGTACTCTATAAAAGGTTGCAACCGTCGGGACAATATGACCAGGTCAGGATTGTCCGATTTAAAGAGACTAGTTGTTTGATATCCGATATATGTTTCGTATGGGGCAGACACATTTCCAGCCCCAGGCCTAACATGTGATCGTCTGATACTGGATCGATGTACGCGATACTACGGTATACTACGCTTGATAAAGATCTAATATTCCAGTAAGAATATTTCTGGAGAATTGGGAAGGCATGGCGCTTTGCTAGAAGCCAACCTTGTCTTGTAAATCGGTAAAAAACGTAGTACGAGGTACGTACGTGTTTGGATTATCCGACGACCGTATTTACTGCCAACATATCCGGAGATCTCTTGGGTCGCTTCCTGAAGATTCACCTATGATGTGATTCGAACTTTATTAATCTTGGATTAATTACGGAGAAACTTTATCTTGGATAAAATGCCTTATTAGGAGAGAGAGAAAGATCGATTAATTTGGAATTAATCGATAAAATAATATATTCGATATATTAAACGAAATTGATTTCGACGCGGAATTAAAATCGGATTTTATTCGGGCAAACGAATTAATTTAGAATTAATTCGTTAGCGATCTGAATAGTAATTTCGCTAGGCGTAATTATTTAATTCTCGTCGCGACGGAAATGCGTTAATTCGGAATTAGCGAAATCGAGCCCGAAAGTGTTTGCGGACACATTCGTATTTTGAAACGGTGGAATCTGCAAATCACATCGCGATATCTCATTACTTGACACGAATAGATGATGGATGTATCTAGTCACCTTTATGGGATGATACATTGTCTCTATTCTCAATGTGAGTAATGATGGCATATGATGAATTTTCCTTTGGAGGGAAAACCTTTCACGGTTTTTGAGGGTTTTTTAATTAAAAATTCATTTTGGTTTTGATATCTTATCATTGCTTTTCATTTGGTCTCTCACGGTTTTGGTAACAAAATAGAGAACAAAATTGAAAAGTCCAACACTCTTCTCATTCCCTTGCTCACGCCGTGAGCTTCAAACCAAAGGCAGAAAAATCATTTTCATTTCTCCATTTTTGCTAGCACATTGAAGGATCAAAAGAGGTGATAGGGAAACAACCTTGGAGCTTGGAACACTTGAAGACTTGGAGCTTCTCTTCCTCTTCATCTTGGCCGAAACTTCCACCTTGAAGACTCAAGATTGTCTTACCATTTTCGTCACAAAGCTTAGTAAGTATGATTCCGCCATGTTTCTAGCTTTGCATGTATGTTATTTATATTTCTATGGCTTAATCTTTCTTTGGGACTAATTATAGAAAAACCAACAATGGTATCATGGAGCCATGTTTAAGCATGAAATATATAGGGTTAATTTGGGGAAAATTGATTGAAGCATGTTCTTGTGAAATTGGATGCTATAGTATGCTTATATGTATGTTATATGATATATTACATGATCAATTTTAAGAAAAATGCATTGGATGATTTTTCCCCAAAGTGGTTGTCTTGGCCGAATGTGGAGGTGCTTCCATTGGTTTGGAATTTTTCATGCACAAGTTTATTTGATGACTTAAGCATGATTATATGTATGATATATGATATAATACATGATCAATTTTGAGAAAAATGCATTGGATGATTTTTCCCCAAAATGTTGCTTTGGCCGAATGTGAGGTACTTCCACTGAGTTGAATTTTTGCATGCACAAGTTCATTAGATGATTTGAGTATGCTTGAATGTATGTAATATGATATTATACATGATCAATTTTGAGAAAATGCATTGGATAATTTTTCCCCAAAATTGATGCTTTGGCCGAATGTGTAGGTCATTTTATTGGTTTGGAATTTTTCATGCACAAGTTTTTTTAGATGACTTAAGCATGATTATATGTATGATATTTGATGTAATACATGATCAATTTTGAGAA
>SKCR01009831.1:0-23141 GCA_019454045.1 Zanthoxylum bungeanum
AATTTGTACTCAGATCTAGATAAGAGCAAGCAATTATAAGTAGAGATATAAGCTAAAGATAGGCAGAAGCATACATAAGTAAAGAAATACATATGTAGGTATAGATCATTATAGATATAGATGGAGCATATGAATTATGTCATATTCATGAATATAATTTAATAAGACTTGGGTTTGGGGGTTGTAGAAAACTACACCCTAGGGAATGAGACTAAAGTTTAGAAAATGACAGTTGTGTGAAGTAATTGTATATGTTCAGTGTAAGTAGAATGATACAGAAACAAGAATACGAGTATATATACATGTATAAACAAGAGTATGTAGGTTCATGGAGAAATAAGTAAGTAAATATATAAATTGTTGTATATATTTGATTTAGCAGAATTAATAATGTAGAAAAAGAAAAGCCTAAATGAGCCTATTGTTGGGATAGATGTTCTAGTATGATTATAAATGATTAGAGAGTTATGTAAATAAATGAAAAAGTAAACTTTTATATTTTAAGTCATACATTCTTTTATAACGATTGATTGTGTGTATGCATGTAATTATACATTATATTGTTTGTGAGCTATCAATAAGGTAAGTAATAAAGGTAAGCTAAGTAATGATGGCTTGAATGTGAGTAAGTATACTAGAAATAGTATAAACATATAGAATGTGAGATGATTCGAGACATAAGCATATAAGGAATAGAATGCATATTCATTACTTTGTGCATACGCATAAACACCTTCATGATCATATCCATATACATACATGATTAAAAGAGAAAGGTTTTGAAATTCAAAACGGTTTTACAGAAAAGTAACAGAGATTTTTTTAAAATTGATGTTTTTAGAAAAGTTTATTCAGATTTGAAATCCATGTTATGGTTTTATGGTTTTCGGGGCATGAGGTAAAACCTCACCCCAGTATGTAACTTGAGATATAGTTGGAATTGACGGATACAGAGAACATGTGCACATGTAGGGCCAGGATGGCGGCTTAGGATCGTGTACCTGGTCCCTAGTGGTGGCTACACCCAGTTGAGTTATGGTCCTGGGTGTAGAGCTCTACGTTGCAGTTGAGTATTTGTCCTGGACGTAAGGCACCACCAGCCTCAGAGATGCCACAGTTGAGTTATGGTCCTGGGCATCGAGTACACCCAGTTGAGTTATGGCCTGAGGCCGAGATTGTTGTGTTTTTGTTGTATGTGGATGCTGGCTACAGGCCAGGTTGCATGATGTTACGAATACATCATGCCAAAATTTTGTTAGGTTCAGAGGCTTATGGAGGTGGGTTTAGCCTGTCTCCTGCTGGTAGCATCCTGGCTTAGGCGGGATGTTACATATTACTAGCTACTAGATTCTCTAATTATTCATACATGAACTTTAAGTTTTGTTTCCTGTTTACATTCAACATCCATATCCTTTTACTAAGTCAAATTTTACCATGTTTTCGCTGCGCTACTCTGATATCTCAATACTTACTCATTTACTATTTGCTAATCTAGTTCGGGTATTTATTATAATTATCTTTCTTTTATTTCATTGAAATATCATCAAATCGGATTTAAAATTATTTTTTCTATTAAACATTTGTCTTTAACTGTCTTATATTCTATTTACTAACTCTATCATTAATATCCTTCACATATAGATAAATAAATCCACTTACATAACAAATTATCACCCTATCGTAAACATATGCAATCTAATGTACTTTTATATCTTTAATTTTTATATATTCACATTCGAACTTATTAAGCTTTTAACGCTATAAATACATGCATTTGAAAATCACTATTTTCAACTCAATAATACCATACATATATATATGTAATCATGTTGTCATAAACTGCTATTCACAAAAGGTTTCTCTTATGTAAACATACAATTCATAACATTATCAATCACTTATGCATATAAATATAACAATGCCATCATGCATGAATATAAGCTACAGATAATTCAAATGATATCTAAAATGTATGACTTATATCATATGCATAATTTGTAAAATAAAATCTACTATATCATGCCATGTGTTTTAGAAAATGTTTTTTTTTTTTAAAGATCTTTCTCAAAATTCCTTTCTTAAACTCATTTCTGAAATCTCTTTGTTAAAAACTAAACTTTACTTTTTCTTTCTGTAAATGCTTGCTTTGAAAACTGTATCTGAAAATTGAAAATTGTTTTCTGATAATCTGAAATCTCAAAACTATTTTATCTGAAAACCGATATCTGAGTGTTTGCTGAAAAAGCTTATGTATGGAGGCATTACGTCTCGCCGTCCCCCATACGCCCTAGAGCCAGATAGCAAATCCATGACATTGGGGCGTTAAGTATCGCCCCCCCAAAGCATGTCATACATGTCCTGAAACTGGTGGTATTGGGGCGTTATGTCTCGCCGTCCCCCAAGCCACAATCTGGAGCTGGGGGTGCGGATTTATGGTACCACCCAATCTCTGAAACCAGGATTTCGGGGAGCTGTCAACCTAGTCCTATGGGTGAGCAACGGTTCCGGGTCTACCCGGAACCGGTTGGAATCAGACCGATTTTCTGGGTTTGGAACCGAAACCGGTTGTAATCGGGTAGGTTCCGGTTCCAAAAATGAAGGAACCGATTTTATCCGGGTAGGTTCCGGTTCCAAAATGATCGGAACCGGAACCGGACCATGGAACCGGTTTTATGCATGGTCATTGAATGGAAAGCAAACATTTTACCCTATTGGCTCTGCAGAAGGAAGTCCTCGGACTCAGGAGTAATCTAATCAGATTATGAAAGGGGAATGTGGATGGAATTTCTACGTTTTTGGAAATTGTAGCTTTGGAAAAAAATCATTTTTTAAATACTATTCAGCCGAGATTCAAATTAGTACAAAGTAAAATGTGAAATTTAAATACTAATTGAAGTAAAAGAGAAGAAAAGATTACAGGTGTAGTAGTAGCAGCGTTTTGAGAAGCGGAAATGGTATGAGAATGATTGCCGTGAGTGATCCAAATGGATGTAATTGCAAAGATTTACTTTCGAACAGAACATGATCTGCTGCTTGTTGTAGTTGTTTTGGAAAGAAACTATGACACGTCGCGATCTGCAGAAAACATTATAGTATTAGTAGTAGTAGTAGTAGTAGTAGTAGTAGTAGTAGTAGTAGTAGTAGTAGTAGTAGTAGTAGTAGTAGTAGTAGTAGTAGTAGTAGTAGTAGTAGTAGTAGTAGTAGTAGTAGTAGTAGTAGTAGTAGTAGTAGTAGTAGTAGTAGTAGTAGTGTAGTAGTAGTAGTAGTAGTAGTAGTAGTAGTAGTAGTAGTAGTAGTAGTAGTAGTAGTAGTAGTAGTAGTATACATGCTGTTACTAATGGCTGCCATTTGATTGAATCTGAGGTTAGCTCTGGAAGAGCAGAGACCAAAAACTTTCTTTTGAAAATAAATAATATATTTCTGCCGACTCTATTGAGGTTTTGAGTGCTGCAAACGCCCAACCAATATTTTAAAATAGGGTAATTCGGAACCGGACCGGAACCAGATTGGAACCGAATAATAGGATATCTTGTTTAATTGGGTAGGTTCCGATTCCACTTAACGCGGAACCGAATTTTTCCGGGTAGGTTCCGGTTTCATGCGGAACCGGAACCGAAACCAATTTTGCTCACCCCTACCTAGTCCTGCTCGAGGATCTGAGAGCGTCCCCTCAGTCCTCTGTGTACATGTCTCTGAATCCGTCAATTCTATTGTATCTCAGATTACATACTGGGGTGAGGTTTTTCTTCATGCCCCAAAAAATATAAAATTATAATATGTATTTCAAAACTGTAAGAACGTGTTCTGAAATACATTTGCTTTAAAAACGTTTGAAACTATTCTTTAAAATATCTTGAGTTTCAAAACATTCTTAGCTTTAACCCATCTTCTGAAAATCATAACATACAAATATGCATATGCATTTCTTATACTTTCTCTTACTCTAACCGTACTTTATTATGTGCTTATCTTAATTTATCATACATGTACATACATTCTTCATATATACTCATAAATTAATAACATATGAATTCTAATCTTTTCATGTTCCCATCTATAATTATCCTATAATCTATATGCTCGGAATATCATTAGTATACTTTGCACATACTCAGACACACTTAATTAATATACATTCATACCACCAAAGATTTACATAAGCGAAAACTTCTCATTCAAAGTGTCAATTTATATTTATACTTAAATTTACCCATACTCAACTTTTGCTTCAATACTTGGCCATATTTCATCAGTTATGCACACTTCTTAACATCACTAAGTTTAACTTAATTCTGTAGTTTACAAAATTTTACTAATTTATTCATTTGCATCACCTATTAATCTTTCCTAATCATACACTAGCATTCATCTTAGCACAGGATTACTCAGTTACTTCCCAAAATTACTAGTTTATACTTTACATTTATACATTACCTTCATGCTTTACCCTTCCGGTTCTTACATTAATACAAATCAGTCTTAAATCATATTGCATAATTCATATACCTACTCACATCACAGTCTAGCTTATATGCATTTTCAACCCAAAAAACATATGAATTTTAAGACATCAGTTGACAAAACATTTAAAAATGGTTATGATATAATAAAAACTGATTTCTTTTTTTTTTTTTTTTACTTAAATACATCATTTTGTATAAGCGATTTCTATTCAAATAAATATGAATTCGATTTTAATCAAACCGATTTCATTTAACAAATATAAAGACATCGAAAATTAATAAAATACTGATTTCTAAGACAATTCGAAAGACATCTCTTTTGCGAATAACCGATGTCTATCGAAATATTTATAAAATCAGTTATTAAATGATCTAAAAAGAAGAAAGTTTTAAAAACACCTGAATAGAAAATACTTTTGAAACCGATGTCTAAACTAATAGACATCGTTTAAAAACCGACTTCTTTATGCCTTATTGTAGTAGTGTTTATTTTAAATGGAGGCAACATATTTATTCTTAGTAAACATTTCTTTCATTCTCATTCTCATATTTTTATTCCACAATCCATCAAGTAAACACACCATTAGGGTACGTTTATATACTCATAATCGGAATGAGACGAAATCGGAATGAGTTGGAATGAGAATGGTCGCAATCACTATAAGTTGTTTTTTAGCTGTAGGAATCAGAATCGAAATGAAGTAATGTTATCATTGATGTGTTTACTTTGTCTAATAATCGGAATGAATTATTAACAAGTTACCCTTATTTATAATTATATATTAATTTATTACTTATTATTTATTAATTATTATTAATTTTAAAGTATTAAATTGCTATATATTAATTTATTAATTTATTAATTATTATTTTATTAAAATATTAATATCATTTTATTATCTGTTATTGATTAATTTTATTGATTATTTATAATTTAAGTATTGATTAATTATTACTTATTAATTAATTATTAATGCATGAAATTACTGAATATTAATTGTTATTTTCTTAAAATATTATTTTATTATTAATTATTGATTAATTTTATTGATTATTTATAAATTAAATATTAATTAATTATCAATGTATTAAATTACTAAATATTAATTTATTCTTTTATTAAATTAATATTTAATTAAAATATTAATTATTATTAATTATTAATTAATATATTTTATTTATTATTTATAAATTAATATTAAATAATTAATTTAGGGATAATATTATAATTTCTAATCAATAATACGAATGAGAATCCATTTCCATGGGGGTAGTCTCATTCCCCCCCTCAAATATGTTTGCCCAATTCTCATTTTCATTCATATTTTTATTCAATTTTAAAAAGTAAACAATCTTAATGGAAATGATTCACGTTCCTCCATTCGCATTACCCTCAAGTAAACACACCATCAATATTGTATTAAACAAAATTTTTTAAAAAAATTATCATTGTGCTTTTTTCATAGATTCGAAGAAAGTTTCAATTAATAGAAATTTCTTAATTCTCCATTACTAAGGGTTTGTTTGGTTCAACGAATGGGAGGGGAGGGGAGGGATTTGAATGGAGGGGAGGTGAGGGGAGGGAAGAGATTTTAATTAAATATATGTTTGGCTCAAAGGATGGGAGGAGAGGGGAGAAGAGGGTTTTTAATTAGATATATGTTTGGTTCAAGAAGGGAGGGGAGAGATGATGAGTGGTAATTATATCACTATTTCCCACTCATTTAACATAATATTTTGTATAGTTTCTCGAGTTTTATGAATGTTTTGACATGTTTTTATTTAATTTGCAGATGAAAATAATATTGGGACTTAATGGAATTAACTCGGGGCTAAAATGATGAAATCCGGAGGAAAAAAGGTTAAAAATGAAAATTTATTGTACGCGTCACGAATTGCAGTCCTAAATTCCAATGTTGCACATGTTTGGTATTTTGGCCATAACTTTTTAATCTGATATCCGATTGAGCTGATTCAAGTTGCAGATTAAATAAGACTCAAAGATCTAAAACTTTAAAATTTTAAATATGTTCGAATTCCGAAGTTTTCAAGACCGACATTAACGAATAATCCAATATATTTTGTGTAAATACTAAAGTCATTATCAAAAAATAAAAAAATGAAAAATAACAATTTACAATTTACAATTGCCAAACTTCCACAAAACATGCTTGCATATTTGTAACGACCGATAGATATTACTACTTCCTATGGCGATATTTTACGTACAGGGCAAACAAATGTAAAATAAATCATGATGGGATTCAAATATAATTATAAAAAGACTTTGGGAACGATCGGTAAATTTCTCGAGGTCCCGAGAAGAAACTGTATCGTATGCTATTTTGTACCATATATGGTATTTTGGGCATAACTTTTTCATACAAACTCAGAATTTCATGAATTTTATATTTCGGAAAGCTTAGACCGAGACCTACAACTTCGACGATAAACATTTTTCCAAATTCGGACCAGAATTAGGTCAAAAATGCGAGTAAAAATCTGGGTGAATAGTAAAATTGGACCCAAGTGATAAATCTCCAAAACTCTCCATTTTTCTAGATGCTTCCACATTATTTTTATATCAAATAAGTTCCCCTATATAAAGGAATCACTATTCCTTAATACAAGAGGATGGAAAACGAATTAGAAGAAAGAAATGGAGAAGAAAATCGTGGAGAGAAAGATGGGGAAAAAGAGAGAAGAAGAAGAAAAGAGAATGAAGCAGAAAGAGAGAAAGAAAGAAGAAAGAGCAAGTGACCGGCGTAAACACACACGTATAACGCAAGCGCACGTATCGTTCAAGTAGTATAAAAATATCGATCCCACGAGGACTTAATTCCTACTGTTGTTATTAATTATTGAATCCATTTATTTACAAATATCTAATTGAGGGTGAAGAGAATGATTGATTGATTGATTTGGTTGATTGTAGTTTTGCAAAATAAATAAATAAATAAAAAGACAAAAGAAAATACTAAGGATAATAACAAAAGACACAAAGATCTAGGGTTGTGAATCATTCTAATATCTTTTAAAAGATGAAGTGGTTATTTTATAGTTGGGTAATAAATCAGTTTACTAACTTGAAACACGAAATTATGCAAAAGCCTCTGTCGATGGTCAGACGCAAATACCCAGTTTAACCCAATTGAACCATATGTCTATGTCAACCAAATTATCTGGATTCATTAAGTTTAAGTTCCAATTATGGCTACCACCGCCCGACAGGTATATGTCTATCCTGTAAGGAAATCTATTAAAGGGTTATCTATCCTCAAGGAAGATCGTGGGCTATTAAGTCTAAGGCTGAAACCTAAAATCCCTATGTCTAGTTCATTTTAGATTTACCACATCAATCTTATTGGTGATCAGACAACAAGAAGCATTAAGCTTAAGACTTAATAAGTAAACCTTTAAATTACCCAAACTATAAAATAACCTCTTATAAACCGGTGATATTAGAATTCATCACAACCCCAGATAACTAACACATAACTAGGGCTAGTAAAAACTTAAATAAAATAAAAGACATAAAGTAAATACTGAAAATTAAATACTAAAGTAAATTGTTGAAAAGTAAAAAAAGTGAAAAGTAAAAGTAAAAAGTAAAAAGTAAAAGAAAAGTAAAAGAAAATTACTGAAAGTGAATTGCTGAAAGTAAATAAAGTAAAAGTACAATAAAAGAAAATGATGGGGTAAGAGGATTAACTTTTATTACTACTATTTTAGATATCTCCCTTAATATAATATATTAACTTTGCGTGATAATTACCAACCAGCCATAAAGGCGGTATTCTGATTAAGTCAAATTAATAATTAATTACCAACCGACCAACCAGGCGGTATGCATACTTAGTCAGGTTAAAACCAATTTATAATTAATTACCAACCGGCCAATATAGCGGTATCCTTATTAAGTCAGGTTTTAAATAATTTATATATTATAATTAAGGGAGATTAATCTAAATAGCAAAATAAAAGCTTTACCTTTTACCCCAGCAAGGGGGAATTACCTTCTCATTGGTTGAAAAGTAAAAACTGAAAAAGTAAAGAAAGGAAAGTACTGTGCGTAAAAGTAAATTGCGGAAAGTAAAAACTGAAAAAGTAAAGAAAAGAAAATGCGAAAGCGAAAATTAATTACTAAAAGCTGTAAATAAACAAACAAGATACAATCTTCTTATTTATTCTTAAGGAATTTCAAAGAAGAAAGTATGAATTTTACAAATGAAATGGCTTGGTATTTATAGGCAAAATTTTGCCTCCATCAAATCATCCACCAAATAAATTATTAATTGCTCCACTAATTGCTCCACCAAATCCATAATTGCTCCACTAATTGCTTATCTTGTTTGGTGATGATTTGATAATTTTTATTAATTATTTATTAATTTATATTTTGCTTTGAAAATGATTGATAATGACTTTAATAATTACACACCACACACTTCTGGATGGTTCATCAATTTCGGTCATGAAATCATCAGAATTAGAAAATAGTTTCTCTTTCAAGGTTGTAGATCTTTGAGTCTTCTTTAATCTGGAACTTGAATCAGCTCAATCCAATATCGGAGTAAAAAGTTATACCCAAAATATGACAGATATGCAAAACTGGAATTTCCAAAACTGCACTTCGTCAAAAACGCCCTTTCAAGTTTCCAATCTCCAAAATTAATATATCAAGTCCAATAATTATCCTTAATTGACCCACATTTCGTCCTAAATGATTTCATTGAGACCCGATATTATTTTATCTGCAAAATAAACTAAAACATATCAAAATATTCATCAAACCCGAGAAACTAAACAAAATATTAAGTAAAAGGGGCGGTAAATATTGATATATTTTCCGCTCATCAGCAAGGATAAAGCAAAGAAGGAAGCTAGTGGTGAGGCCATGAAGATGAAGAAAAATCAAGAGGAAAGAGGTAAAATAATTTGACCCATTTTCTTGATTCTTGAAGTCTTTGAGATTTGAAAATCTAAGTAAGCTATTGGCTTGGTAGTGATGATGATAATGTTAATTTTTGATATTAGAAACCATGAAATCTTGATAATTTCCAATTTGAAGCTTTTGGGTAGAAACTTAATAAATGATTGGAAGTTGTTTTAAGTGATAATTAGGGGTTTATGTGTGATTAAATGGTGTGAAATGATGTATTGTGTTGGTTTAAAGTTGAAGACATTGAAGAGGAAGGAAAGATTTGGGTGGTGGAGTTGATGTGTAAATTAGGAAAAGTTTAGAAAATTAGGTGGTAATGACATCTTGGTAGATTAAATGAATGATTAAATATGATTATATGATAGTTTATCATGTGTGGAATTGATATAAATGGTGGGATTGAGTATTGGAAATGTTATGGAGAATTAGGAATGAGATTGGGGCAAAATTCGCACACTGCAGAAAACCCATAAAATCTGAAATTTCCAACTAGCGTCGCGACGCATGAAGAACCCTGGCGTCGCGACTCTGGACAGAAAAACTGGACAATTTATTTTAGTGTCTGAATTGGGTTTAGACAGTTCCAGCTCCACCCAAACATAGTTAAGATCACCCTTAGGATCTCAAATCAGTTCTTTAACACGCTTTTCTTACTAGTACAACATAATATGATGAATTACAACTTTACGCACTTAAAGCTAG
Organism: Zanthoxylum bungeanum; assembly: GCA_019454045.1. Classification (NCBI taxonomy): domain Eukaryota; kingdom Viridiplantae; phylum Streptophyta; class Magnoliopsida; order Sapindales; family Rutaceae; genus Zanthoxylum; species Zanthoxylum bungeanum. The sequence goes on from SKCR01009831.1 coordinate 10,108, forward strand.
TAAGTTTAGCCTAGTTCTAAAATTCATCTAGTAACATTTGAATCTGATCAAGCTATCCCTCTTAGACCATTGCAGGAAATATGATATCCGTCAACGATCTGTATCGTTCCTTCCAGTTTCCAAGCACAGTGAGTGGATATTTTTTCTTCTAAACTGATTTATTTGATTATTATTATTTCAGACTTATATTTTCATGCTTTAGGGCGTTAGAAACCTTTGACTTCAGTTATTATTATATAATTGTGATTTGAGAAAAGACATGATTTTCAGAGATCAGTATTTACAGTTTACGATTTAAAATATGATTTTTATGTTTTCAGGGCATGAGGTAAAACCTCACCCCAGTATGTAACTTGAGATATAGTTAGAATTGACGGATACAGAGAGCATATGCACATGTTGAGGACTGAGGGGAAGCTCTTAGATCCTTCAGATGGGCTAGGGGGACGACGATACGTAACGCCTATAGATCCCAGATTGAGTTTGGGTGGTAGCATAGATCCGCACCGCCAGCCCCAGTTTATGGCTTGGGGGACAGCGATACGTAACGCCCCAAGACCACCAGTTTCTGAGACAGTAGTGGCATGCTTTAGGGGACAACGATATGTAACGTCCCAAAAATCATGGATTTGCATTGCTAGCTCCAGTTAGGCGTATGGGGGGACGGCGAAACGTAATGCCCTCATACGTCCAGGTTTTCAGACAGAGATACAGTTTTCAGAAAAGTTTTCAGTTTTCAAATTCATGACTTCAGAATACAGTTTTCAGAATTCAGATTTTTAGCAAATAGTTTTCAGAAACCAATTTTACAAAAATAGAGTTTTAAAGACGATTTTCAGAAACATGATGTTTTCAGTTTAGAGTTTTCATAAAAGATATTTGAAAATGTGATTTTAAAGCCAACAGACTTTTACTTCAGTTTTCAGTTTTGTTCACTCACTTAGATCGTATAGTGATCTAAACCCCCACCAGTCTTTATTATTTTGTAGGGATTCCAAGAGGACAGGCTCGAGAGGATGGATACTGATGCATTCACCAGGGTTGGAGTCCACCAGCATTGGGTCATATTGCATAAGGTCCAGTCAATGTCAACATAAAGTTTCATGTGTGTATTAGTGTAGTGTGAGTCTTTATAAGTAAATGTTATTATGTGTGAGGAAAAAGTATTGTTAGTATACAGCTATGAGAAACAAAAGTATTTTAAATTGAGTTATAGTTCCTTATATGACATTGCATAGTTTAGAGCACAGTCAGATAGTCAGAGGCTTATGGGGCTAGCACTGCTATCCTCTGCCGGTAACATCTCCCAGATCGGGGATGTTACAAAGATGATATCAGAGCATGGTCTAGGGAGTTAGTGACTGTAGTGGGTAGAGTGTTAGGGTCTTATATACGTTGTATGTCCGGGATACCCGTATATGAGGCACCACCTCTCCAGTATCCGATCCTCGAGTACGTCCTCAAAGCTTCTCAGACAGGTTAGTAAATATTTTCCCAGCTATTCGAATTTCCTCTTTCCTCTTTTTAGACAAGGATCATTCCGTAGTAATCTTAGACTACTTTCCGAAGTTCCGAATAAGCTAGGAAACCAGATTGATAAGTCCCAAAGGAAGGTGAGAAAAGAGTAAGAGAGAGAAAAGAGAAGACTAGAAGAAAAGATACCTAGAAGTTTGAACCAGTTAGAGATAAATATGTATGGAGATAGAAAGAAATAGAAAAGCCTAAGAATACCCAAGAAAGTAGAAAAGAAAGATAAAGCTAGAAGAGAAGTAAGATAAGATAGAGGATATAAAATCAGAATAGTAAACTAGAACACATAGCAGTAAAAGAGAATAACGAAAGCCCCAATAACTATTAGAGTTGCCTAGCAAGATTAAGATTCCATTCCTATTCAAGAAATCCTTCCAAGTAATCTAATAAACTTTGAAATCCTCTCAAAAATAGTAAACTTTCCGAGTAACGAAGAGTAGCCAGAGAGACAATAGAAGTAAGAAATTCTGGATAGTCTTGAGAGCTCCAATGGATCTAGATGACAAAAAAGGATTCCAGATACCCAAACTTTGACTTTAATTCCCAAGTAAGTAGTAGTAACGGTTAGTTACTTTATTCCTAGTAAATTTGAAGAAGATAAAACCCTGAATTATCTAACCTTTAATAACCTTCGATGACACCAGATAAATGAGTTACTTTGATAGAACTTATCTTATAGGAATAAATGACCGTAAGAGATCAGATAAGAGTTTACCCATGAACTTGGAAGACAGATCAGCCCAAAGTCAGTGGAAATCCATGAAAATATGCAGGAATAGACCTATGAGGAAAACGAGAGTTTGAAGTGACAAAAGCAGTAGTATGAAGCGTAAATAAAGTGCCATAGCCGAAATCTATAACAAGGATAGAGAGTATGGATTTGGGAAGCAGAAGTAAGATACAGAGGTAGATAGAGATAGAGAAATAGAAATAGATAAGAAATGACGAAATCTATAGTGGTATGAATCAGAGACATGTAGTTAAGTAATAAAGGATAATAGTAAACTAGTAGTAAAGATGAGTGTTGTAAGATACCATTCTTTCTCAAAAAGATCCCTTCCCTCTAGTATCAAGTACCGTTATAAAATAAAGAAATAAGAAAGCTAAGGACAATCGTGCAATTTTCAAATAGATGCTAGATGCTATAGAGGTATAAAGACTTTAGATTTTACGAACTCAGACCCATAGTCAAATAAGATGGGTAGTGACCGAAACGGTAGTTAGTTACCCTAACTAAGGAAATCGATAGATAAAGCCCGACTTACCCAGATCTTCATTCTTTCAAGTTACCAGTTAAAGAAGTTATCCCGATGGAGTCTATCTCATACCTATCTTACATGAGCAATGGGTTCCATCAGGACATAAAGTATTAGAACAAAGATAAAGAAATTTCCGAGGCGTGAAGAAAATAATTAATGAGATGTGAACAGTCTTCATTAGTATAGACGACCGGGAGGGAAACCCAATGAGATTCTATTTAAGAGATAAACAGGACTTTGATAGGGACATCCACCTATAAGAAAGATCAAAGGAGTTTTGAGAGTATAAAGAAGGAAACACTTAAAATAGTTCATAGATTAAGGAAGTCATGGTAATGAATTGCTAGACTAGCGAATGATCACAAGAAAGACAAATATCATAAAAACCACAAATAAGTTAAGTTAGTAAGGATTCGTAGAAAAGCATAAGGAAGGTATAAGAATAAATCTATAGAATTGCAAGTATTTAAGGAAGTGATTGAAATAATGATAGAAGTAGAACCATAAACTTAGTAAAGGAATGAACCTGTAAAGGAAAATAATTAAGGTTAAACAAAATCACAAGATGGATCGATAACTAGGTGATGAATATGGAGAATCATGGACTAGGAATTTTTTTTTTAAAAAAAAGTTTAGCACTATATTGAGAAGGATTTGTAGGGATATAATGGGTACCTTATAAAGAACTTCATGGTATTAAGAAAAGAAGGATTTTAGGAAGAATAAAGTGTATGGAAAAAAGAAAGAAGGAGTCGAGAGACTAAGATTAGGAAGAAACCTTCAAGGAATCAGAGATATTAGAAGAACAAAGATTATAGGAAATCGTTTCTGGGGGAAAATAATGAGGACCTCATAAGAGTGAAAAAGTAAGGATGGTAGGGGGAGAATAATATATAGATCAAGATTAAGTAAGAGATACTCGTGGTGAACTAGTAGAAACAGTTCTTAGAAAAGTAAGTAAGAAAAAGGTGAAGGACTAGAATGGGGAAGGAGCTATTATAGCAAAATGTGTCCTATAAAGAGGATAGCAAAAGGATTACAGTGGTATCCAAAGGAAGAGTGTACTATCATCAAGGCACTGAGAGCTTGAGATTAGCTCCCACCCTCCCAACCCTCGAATGACACAGGTAACAAATGAAACGGAAGCGCAACCTTGAGATACTCTAGGAGCAAGTACAAGAATAGTGATAATAAGAAAAGAAAAGTTAATCCTAGTGATAGCTGCTAAGAAGAACCATTAGATAAAGTTACAACAGAAGAAGTAGTAGCCAAGCATATAATAGGTTGCTAGGTGAGCTGCAAGACATAGCAACTATAGTAATATTAGACTTTAGCATCAAACTTCCACGTCAAGAGCATGTAACACTAACTTTAAATAATGAATTTAACCAATCCTGTCAAACATCTGTCCGGAGATCACATAAAAAGAAGCCAAAAATATTCTAGTAACAGCAGCAAAACATAGTGAATGTACAGATAATAATAACCTGAATGAGTACAAAAAAAGTTGATTTCAAAATCATTCAAATCCGTTAAGTCATCTATGACAAGAAAGTGAGTCAATCTCATTCATAATGTGGAACACCTAGGAGCCAAACAATCAAAGCCATATAAGAAATGCTCAAGCATAAGGCCACCATCTCAAGGACATATGAGAATCAGATTTCATTCAAGTAATGGAAGAAAATATGACCTATAGTAGGTGCAGATAGAGAATGAAACAGAAAAGTAAAGCAATAAGATGGTTGATACCAGTATGGAAAGTAAGATAGTCAAAGGGTCATAATAAACAAGAGAGAAGATACTTAGTTGCGACCGTGTATAAGAAGACAAACGGATATAAAGGAGTAGTAGAAAAAGATCGAGAATTATAATCTATAGGACATAACCCAAGGGTAAAACATAGACCAAGTAAGCTCTTAGTAAAATAAAGAAAGGATGACAAGAACACTATGAAGGAGTTAAAGAAGAGTTGCGTAAAGTACCCAGCCCTAGCTCTAAGAGACCAAACTACTACGGGTTTGGGATGGTTTAACCGCGGGTTATGGTGGTTTGGTAGGTTTATATTATAGCGCAAACGGTAAAATAAGTTAATACAAATCGATTGTCGAGAGACATAAGGCAGAAGAATAGAAAAGAAAGATCAATAATGTAGATTCGCAGATGATCAGATAACACTTTGAGAAGACGGGAAGGAAGTTGTTAGGTTAGGACATGATAGTTATCAAGGAATGGCAAGAACTTAAGATTGTAATAAGTATATAAAGAAAAAAGTCAAAGTAAGAAAGACAGAATAGACCAAGAAGTCTATACTAGTCGATAAAATGAAGTAAAGAATAAGAAATTCAGGAAATATTAGGAAGAGGAATCGATGAGATATAATTAAGGTAGAAATAATTCTAAGGTTAAGGTGGACAAGTGGAATGGAGAAATATTAGGTAGTGGTATTAGATATTAAGATCCTTGATGGAAACCAAGAAATCAGCTATTGAGAGTTTGCTCACGTTAAGGAATCATGAGGCATGAGTGAAGGTCTATAAGAAGAGATCTTAGAGACAAGAGTATAAATGATGACAGAAAGAATAGAAGAACAATAGTCAAGAAGTACTCAACATGACTTTTTTAGAGCGAGTACCTAGGAAGAATGATTAAGTAGCTAGCAAAGAATAGAGACAAGAAGATCAAGGAAACCACGAGTTAGACGCCAGCGAGGATTCGAGGACGAATCCTATTTAAGGAGGGGAGAATTTGTAACGACCGGTAGATATTACTACTACCTATGATGATATTTTATGTACAGGGCAAACAAATGTAAAATAAATCATGATGGGATTCAAATATAATTATAAAAAGACTTTGGGGTAAATTTCTCGAGGTCCCGAAAAGAAACTGTATCGTATGCCATTTTGTACTATATATGGTATTTTGGGCATAACCTTTTCATACGAACTCAGAATTTTATGAATTTTATATCATCGGAAAGCTTAGACCGAGACCTACAACTTTCGCGTTAAATATTTTTCCAATTCAGACCAGAATTAGGTCAAAAATGCGAGTAAAAATCTGGTGAATAGTAAAATCGGACCCAAGTGATAAATCTCCAAAATCTCCATTTTTCTAGATACTTCCACATTGTTTTTTATATCAAATAAGTCCCCCTATATAAAGGAATCACTATTCTTTAATACAAGAGGATGAAAAACGAATTATAAGAAAGAAATGGAGAAGAAAACCGTGGAGAGAAATAGGGGAAAAAGAGAGAAGAAGAAGAAAAGAGAAGGAAGAAGAATGAGAGAAAGAGAGAAGAAAGAGCAAGGATAAAGCAAAGAAGGAAGCTAGTGGTGAGACCATGAAAATGAAGAAAAACCAAGAGGAAAGAGGTAAAATAATTTGACTCATTTCCTGATTCTTGAAGTCTTTGAGATTTGATAATCTAAGTAAGCTATTGGCTTGGTAGTGATGATGATAATGTTAATTTTTGATATTAGAAACCATGAAATCTTGATAATTTCCAATTTGAAGGTTTTGGGTAGAAACTTAATAATGATTGGAAGTTGTTTTAAGTTGATAATAGGGGTTGATGTGTGATTAAATGGTGTGAATGATGTATTGTGTTGGTTTAAAGTCAAAGACATTGAGAGGAGGAAAGATTTGGGTGGTGGAGTTGATGTATAAATTGGGAAAAGTTTAGAAAATTAGGTGGTAATGACATCTTGGTAGATTAAGTGAATGATTAATGTTGATTATATGGTAGTTTATCATGTGTGGAATTGATATAAATGGTGGGATTGAGTATTGGAAATGATATTGAGAATTAAGAATGAGATTGGGGCAAAATTTACACACTGCAGAAAACCCAGAAAATCTGAAATTTCCAACTAGCATTGCGACGCGTGAAGAAGCCTGGCTTCGCGACGCTGGACAGAAAAACTGGACAATTTATTTTAATGTCTGAATTGGGTTTAGACAGTTTCAGCTCCACCCCAACATAGTTAAGATCACCCTTATGACCTCAAATCAGTTCTTCAACATGCTTTTCTTGCTAGTACAACATAATATGATGAATTACAACTTGCGCACTTAAATCTATTAAGTTTAGATTAGTTCTAAAATACATCTAGTAACATTTGAATCTGATCAAGCTATCCCTCTTAGACCATTGCAGGAAACGCGATATCCGTCGACGATCGGTATCGTTCCTTCCAATTTCCAAGCACAGTGAGTGGACACTATTTCTTCTTAACTGATTTCTTTGATTATTATTATTTCAGACTTATATTTTCATGCTTTAGGGCGTTCGAAACCTTTGACTTCAGTTATTATTATATAATTGTGATTTGAGAAAAAACATGATTTTCAGATATCAGTATTTACAGTTTACGCTTTAAAATATGATTTTTATGTTTTCAGGGCATGAGGTAAAACCTCACCCCAGTATGTAACTTGAGATATAGTTGGAATTGACGGATACAGAGAGCATGTGCATATGTTGAGGACTGAGGGGATGCTTTCAGATCCTCCAGATGGGCTAGGGGGACGGCGATACGTAATCACCTAGACCCAGATTGAGCTTGGGTGGTAGCATAGATCCGCACCCCCAGCTCCAGTTTAATGGCTTAGGTGACGGCGATACGTAACGCCCTAAGACCACCAGTTTCTGAGACTGTAGTGGTATGCTTTGGGGGACGACGATAAGTAACGCCCCAAAGTCATGGATTTGCATTGCTGGCTCCAGTTAGGTGTATGGGGGGACGGCGATACGTAACACCCTCATACGTCCAGGTTTTCAGACAGAGATATAGTTTTCAGAAAAGTTTTCAGTTTTCATATTTCATGACTTCAGAATACAGTTTTCAGAATTCAGATTTTTAGTAAATAGTTTTCAGAAACCAGTTTTACAAAAATAAAGTTTTAAAGACGGTTTTCAGAAAGATGATATTTTCAGAACAGAGTTTTCATAAAAGATATTTGAAAATGTGATTTTAAAGCCAACAGACTTTTACTTTAGTTTTCACTTTTATTCACTCACTTAGATGGTATAGCGATCTAACCCCCCCACCAGTCTTTATTGTTTTATAGGGATTCCAGGAGGACAGGCTCGGGAGGATGGATACTGATGCAGTCACCAGGGTTGGAGTCCACCAGCATTGGGTCATATTACATAAGGGTCCAGTCAGTGTCAATATAAAGTTTCATGTGTGTACTAGTGTAGTGTGAGTCTTTATAAGTATTTGTTATTATGTGTGTGGAAAAAGTATTGTCAGTATACAGATATGAGAAACAAAAGTATTTTAAATTGAGTTGTAGTTCCTTGTATGACATTGCATAGTTTAGAACACAGTTAGATAGTCAAAGGCTTATGGGGCTAGCACTGCTATCCTCTGCCGGTAACATCTCCCAGATCGGGGATGTTACAATATTTGGTGGAGTGTTTTGTGGAGTGTCTTGTGGCATGTTTGGTGGAGTGTCTTGTGGCATGTTTTGTGGAGTGTTTAGTGGAGGATTTGGTGGAGTGTTTGGTGGAGCAATTGGTGAAGAAATTGGTGGAAGCCTTTACATTTTCCTATAAATATCAAGCCATTTCATTTTTAATTCTCATACTTTCCTTAAGTTTTTGTAAGGAATTTAAGTATTGCATCTTGTTTGTATTTATTTTCAGTATTTAATTTATGTATTTTTATTTTCAGTAATAGTAGTATTTTTTTCTTCTCTTTTCTTTTATGTTTTGTAGTTAATTTTCCGCTGGGGGAAGGGTGAAGCTTTTATTATTTTACTTTAGATTAATCTCCCTTAAATATAATATGGAAATTATAGTTCAAACTAAAAGGTTTACCGCCTTAATGGCTGATTTTATTTATTTGACATAATGTGACACCGCCTATATGGTCGGTCTTTATGTGACAGATGATTACCGCATTATGGCTGGTTTTGGACAATAATGATACCGCCTTTATGGTCGGTCGGACTTAATTAAAATCTGACTTAATGAGGATACCGCATATATGGCTGGTTGGTAATATCACTAATAATTCTATATTATAGTAAGAGAGATTTCTAAATTAGAATTAGTAAAGGTGGATCCTCTAATCCCCAGTATTTTATTTTTATTCTTGGAAAGTGATGAAACACAATATTCACATGCTTAATAATTGATTTAATTATGTATTGGGTAATTCTTTAGTTTGTTTTTGAATCTTAAGTTTAATGCTTCTTGTTGCCTGATCACCAATAAGATTGATGTGGTAAACTCAAAATGAACTTGGAAAAGGTATTTTAAGTTTCAGCCTTAGATTCAATAGCTCACAATCTTCCTTGAGGATATATAACCCTTTATTAGATGATAAACATATACCTGTCGGGCGGGGGTAGCCACTTTTGGAACTTGATCTTAATGAATCCATGTAATTTAGTTAACATAGACATATGGTTTAATTGGATTATACTGGGTATGTGCAGCTGACCATCGACATAGGCTTTTACATAATTTCGTGTTTCCGGTTAGCAAACTGATTTATTACACATATAAGAGAATCAATTCATCTTTATAATAATATTGTGTAAAGTCACAACCTTAGATCCTTGAGTCTTTTGTTTATTTTCCTTAGTATTTTCTTTTGTGTCTTTAAATATTTTATCAAATCCACATTCAACCAACCAAAAACAATCATTCTCCCAACCAAAAACAATCATTCTCTTCTCCATATAATTAGATACCTGTAAATAAATAGTATCAATAATTAATAACAACAGTAGGAATTAAATCCTCGTGGGATCGATATTTTTATACTACTTGAACGATACGTGCGCTTACATTATATGCGTGTGATTGCACCGGTCAAGTTTTTGGTGCTATTGCCGCAGACTTATTTTTCTTGAGTTATTAATTTTGAAGCTATCTAATTTACTTGTATCTAATATTCTTTATTTTTATTTGTAATTTTTATTTATTTCTTTTATTTTTCAGGTGGTTGAAAAAATGGAACATTATTGGGAGATAGAAAGATTTTGAGCTTTGCTAGAAAAAGATACATCACAAATCAGGGAGCAATAGTCTGATTTTTTGAGGCCTGTTGACCAGCCTAACTATCACTAGATGCTAGAACCAAGCATTACTATATCTGCTCATTAGAACGCAATGGGGATATGTGAAATATTCGATGGTAACCACCCGAGCAATCAATGTATATACCTTTCAGAATGGCAGAATTTTCGAAATCATTCAAGGTACAAAGAGCCAACATATTTTACAGAACCATATTTTTCATCTTATTCACCATCCACCTACAATCTTCATCAAGAACTAGAACGATCAGAGTATGATCAAATGATTTACATGCTCAATGATTGGTTCAAAAAACAAGTCGAGAAGTTGGATGTAATGGCTGAAATATTTCAGAGTCAAATAGAGGACAAGCAGCAACCTTACAAAGAATAATAGATCAAGCGAGACGATTAACAGAAAACCTGAATTACACATCTCAAGGAGTAAACGACACAGATGAAGCCTTCGAGTACCAAGCATTTCATGATGATATTTTAGTAGAGGAGGAGGCTGAGAAGAATCAGAAATTTGAGGTATCAGTTCAGGAACCCAAACCAGCGAAGTCTCTGTTTGATTTTTATTATTCTGACTCTGACGAGAATGAAGAAGCTGAGCTGTTTGTACTAACTGCACCAACGGGGGATGATCAAACTTTCCATATTCAAAATGAAGATCTTGGAGCTTCCATTGCACACATGTTTGAAGAAGATCTACCTGAGCCAGTCATATCAACCACAGAGGATGAAGACCTAAAATCTGACATCTCTTTACATCCTCAGGTTGACACTTATGGAGCATGCATTTCACAGATGACAGATGAAGAATTGAATACGGAAATCCTAAAATACATCTGTGAAGAAAAGGTGGAGCAAGAAGCAGAAGAAATGAAGGAGCAATTTAAAGAACTTGAGCATTCAAGAGAAACATCACTGTTTTGGGGAGTACAAATTACACATATCGCCCATAAGCTTGATAGAATGGAACTCCAATTCCAAGTCAAGCATCATACAAGACCTCATAATTTTCTTTCTTTCTTTTCAGGAACCACTGGAGCGACAAAAATAAAAAAGGTGGCACGAGTACTGAATGAGATAAAATTCTTTTTGTCACTTTATCGTTGGAAGAGACTCTTCAAAAGCAACGCTCACGTGATCGTCTTTAAACGGACATTCAAAACCATGCTGAAACCTCATTGACAGATGGATTTCAATCACGTCTGGCTGAAGACGAAAAATTTAGCGCTAGCAGAGAGGCAACCCATGCAATTTGTTTTAATGTCTATTTTTATATTTTGTGTATACATGTTGTAGAATTTTTAATTTTGTGTGATATTTTCAGGGAAAGGCACAAACGGAGCATTTAAGGAGGAATAGTGTTTGACAATCACAAAAATGAGATTTAAGTCATTAGTGATGGCTAAGTAAGTAATGGATTCTTGAGACGCATCCTAATGGATTTATATACCAAACGAGTGGCGTATTGCGTACACAATTCTATTACCTTAATAATTGATTTGATTTACTTTTCTTTTGTTATTTTCTTTTATTTTTGCCGACAGGATCCAGACTTTTTGACCTTTCACAATTCATTTTATTGTTTAGCTAACAAGTGTCATTTGGAAGATAGTAGTGCTATTATTACTCACCCTTTTCAGATACTATAAATTCAGCTAGTCATTGCACTTTTGAAGGCATCCAGATTTGAGAAAAAATACATTAAAAAAAGAAGAAATTAAAAAATGGAAGCCGTTTCAATAAGACGAGTTGAAAACATCTGTATATTTTGTGGTACTAGTGTTAGTACTAAACCACAATATATAGAATCAACACATGAATTGGGTCGAGTTTTAGCTGAAAAGAATATGTACTTAGTATATGGCAGAAGCAATCTTGGACTAATGAGGATCATTTCAAAGGTCGCACAGGAAGGAGGCAGTCCAGTTCTGGGAATCATCCCAAAACCCTTAACGGAGGTGAATTTGATAGGTCCATCAAACGGAGGGGAACTGATCGTACCGGAAATGTCTGAGCGACTGGTGGAAATGATTAACCGTACTGATGATTTTATTACTTTGTTAGGTGGCTTGGGCACATTGGAGGAAATTTTTATAGTGCTATATTGGGCGAACTTGAACATGCACCAGAAACCGATTGGGTTGTTTATTTGAGGGATTTTATGATTTTCTTTGTGTGCTTCGTGATCATGACTGGAGAAATGAGTTTGTGACAAAACCTATGAAAGAACTCCTCTTTACTGCCAGAACTGCCCCGGATCTAATTGACCAAATCTTAGCCTTTGAACCACAAATTGATCTTATCTTTTCCAAGATAAAATAGTCTGAGGATGATCGTGGTAAGAAGCGTCGTATAAATCTGGATCTTAATCTTTAATTCCCTTTCTAGATGTAACATTTCAGCTAACCAGGTACTATATTCTAAACTCATCTTCTACTATTTCAGACATTGGGGACAATGTCTCATTTAGGTTGGGGGAAGGGAATAGTTAATAGTATATTGTTTTTATTGTGTTATTAGTATCTTGTTTATTTTGTGTTATTTTTATTAGATTTTTTAGTCCAAAATTTTTTCGAAAATTAAAAAAAAAAAAAATTAATTATTGCAAAAAATCAAAAAAAATATTTAGTGTTTTTGTGTTTTTAACTTGATTAATCAGGTGAAATTGGTGAGAGATAGCTATGTAAGGAGTTTCCACTATTGATACATATCTTAAACCCATTTTCGAAACAAGTTAATTTTTGTTTGTTAATTTTTAAATTATTTAATTTGTGAATTCTTTATAATACTGACTAAAATGGATCTTCATATGCTCAGTTGGCAGGTATTATCGACATGCATTGTAACATACGGACATGAGCTATAATTGAAAAGTTTGTAATATTTAGTGCTCTAGTTTAATTGGAGGAAGCATCTATAAATGGCAATGGAGTTAAAAAAAATGTGAAAAAAACGTCTTAGATCCGAGTTATTAAGTCTGTAAGGGTGTCTTAATATATAAGGCCCTAAAGCCAACTGGTTTGGGAGTCACTGACCCAAAACTCGTTACATGGATCGAAGATGTTGCCACAAAAATATATATCTGAAGTCTAAGTAATTAAGTCCATATGGGTGTCTTAACACCTAGTGCCCTAAAGCTAACTGGTTTGGGAGTCATTGGCCCAAAGCTCGCTACATAGACGAAAGATA
>SKCR01009832.1:0-22964 GCA_019454045.1 Zanthoxylum bungeanum
TTCATCTGGTGGTACATACTGTGGTGGTACACGGCGAGGTGGCGCATTGTGAGGTGGTGGGGCACATTCTGAGGTGGTGGTACTCTGGGACCGCTACCAGTTTGAATACTCTCTACACTCTTGGACAATCTCTCCAAAGCAGTATTCATATTCTCCATCATATCTGTAAATTTCCTATCCAATGCCTCAAGCTTTTCATCAGTAGTTAGACCTGCCATCTCAACACTAAACAAACAGATTAGAAATAACAGGAAAGTAAAGCAAATATCTAAATCCACACAATCTCACGTGTTTACACTCGAATGATATCACTCCACTCGTGTTTGCACTCTATTGGCTTTTACCCGATACTGTGCTCACAATCACTGCTTTTACCACTCTTGAGTTCGTCCTCAATTCAAATGTGAATCACACTCTATCCAAGAATACAAACCAAATGTAGTCCTCAAGCCAGCATGAAACACAAAGGTCTAATAATAATATATAGGACAGGTGGAAACAAAATACGAACAGGAATAGCAACGACGAAGACTCAATCAATAATACTTAAACTAGAGTATTAGAAATAGGAGTAAACAATTAGCACAATGGAAAAAATAAGCATGCAAATTCACGGTCGTATGCAATTTCGGTAGAAAATTTGGCACCGCTATAGAAATTTTGATGGAATACCCTCCACGGGCACCTAAATGATAATATGGAACAAACTAATTCAACCAAAAAATTTCACTTTTTACTCAAGTGATCACTATCACTCAAGTCCCTTTTTTTTTTTTTTTTTTTTTTTTTTTGATAACGTCAGATGCTAAATGTGGTTCTGATTTCAGAGGTGATTTAGGTTTGATTTCAGAGGCTGGTTTTCAAAGCCTGATTTCAGAGTCTGATGATGGTTTGAATCTAAGGTCTGAATTCAGAGGCTGCTGGTCAGTGTCTGATTTCGGAGTCGAATAAGGGTCTGATTTCCAGGGTCTGAATTCAGAGGCTAATTTTCAGAGGTTACTGGTCAGAGTGATTTCAGGGTCAATTCAGAGGTTACTGGTCAGGGTCTGATTTCAGAGGCTACTGGTCTGGTCTGATTTCAGAGGCTACTGGTCTGGGTCTGATTTCATAGGTTAAGTTTCAGGGTCTGATCTCAGAGTCTGATTCAATGGTTAAGTTTCAAGGTCTGAACTCAGAGTCTGATTTCAGAGGCAGATTTCAAAGGTTACGTTTTAGGTCTGATTTCAGAAGCTAAGATTTCAGGGTCTGATTTCAGACTTCACTTAGTTTCTCAGGGTCTGATTTCACACTTCACTAGGGTTTAGAGACAAAACACACAGCCGCCAAAACATGCTTATTTCTTAAACATATGCTAAAGAACAAAATGACTATGACGAACTGATATGAAGAACAGAACAGAAGCCCAGAACTGGAAAAGTGATGAAGATGAACTGATATGCAACTGGAATGAACTGATATGCAGAACACACCAATAACAGATCCAGAAATAAACAAAACAAAAAACAGAATCAAGAACCAACAAGGACTGAAACGAAAATAACAAAGAACAAACACACCAAAACAGATCCAGAAAAATAAACAAAACAAAAAAATAGAAACAAGATCCAACAAGAACTGAAACGAAAATAACAAAGAACAAGAGAAAAACAGAATCAAACAAAAGGAAAGATAGAAAAATCAGACCTTGGAACCCTGAGCTCTAGATACCAAATGACAAAGAACCCACTTGGATTCGAAATCCAAGCAAACCCCAAGCAACGGACGGAACCCCAAGAACCGCGAAATGATTTTGTAGAAGAAAAACCCTTCTAAGGCCACAAAGAAGACCCACAAAGAACTTGCCCTTGAGAACCTTTAAGATGAATCCTTGTAGGTTTTGCTAGCAATGGAGACGCCACTAAGTGTGCCAAACTTAGATAAGTCGATTCAAACTTGAAAAGGGGAATCCCTCCCTTACATTAATTCGGCCATAGCCAAAGCTTTAAGCTTTTGAGTTTACAAAATTCGTTGGTTGCTCAAATGAAGAAGAAGAAAGTAAGCTTAAATAGTGTTACAAAAAGAAACCCTAAAGGCAAAAAAAGACAATAATGCCCATAAAAACGAAATTACACAAATATCAAGTCTTTAAGTCTTTAAATGCCTAGAAAGCTTTATTCTAAACTGATTTGGGCCAAGTGAAATGGTTTGGGCCCTTTCCATCGAAGCCCACATGCATCTCTATTTGTTTGTTGCAGTCGGCCATAAAACTCTGAACTAATCCTGCCATTGCTTCTCTGAGTCTTTTGGTCCTCTGCCTCGTAATTGGCCCTTCTGGTACTTGTAATGCGTCCTTTGGTTTGTTGTCGGCCTGGATCATGTCAACCTCGGTCAATGGCGCGGCAATGCTAATGAAGTCCTTGACAAATCTCCTATAGAAGCTCGCTAAGCCATGAAAGCTTCGGACTTCTGTCACTGTAGTTGGTGTAGGCCATTCCTGAATTGCCTTCACCTTCTCCACATCTACGATGCCATCTGCACTCACAACAAAGCCAAGAAAAACAAGTCTATCCATGCAAAATGGCATTTGTCATAGTTAGCATACAATTGTTCTTTTTCGTTAAAACATCAAGTACACTCAAATGTAATTCATGCTCCTCAATCGATGTACTGTAAACTAAGATGTCATCATAAAGTATACCACAACAAACTTTTTTTTTTGGATAAGGTAAGTATTATAACCAAAAGAAAACTATACAAGAGCAAAGGGGCATCCCCCAGGATCTAGAGAGGACAAGCCTCCTAGAAGAAAGCCAAACGGCTACAAGAGATCAACTAAAGATGTCATCGGGCAAGTGCCACGAAAGGTGAAGCCATTTATTGTCATAAGATGGAGTCACCTTACGTAAAGAACTAACACGATTCCGAACATCAAAAACAATATCATATAGAAGAACAGAAACTGGCCTAAGAGGCATATCATGAGTGCGAGCATTCCTCTCCCTCCATATATGGTAAACTGACGCTGCAAAGGACAGACGAACCAGAAGATGATATAAAGAGGCATCAGAGAACTGACAAAGCCACTCAACAGTTTGGCGCCAATCTCGACAGCTCCAGTCTAAACCACACATGGCTAACACAGACGACCAAACCCTCAATAAAAAGAGGCACTGAAAAAAAAGATGATCGATGTCCTCACTTGAACAACCATAAAGGATACACCGCGAGCAAGAGGATATACCAAATTTCATTAGACTGTCCTGAGTACAAAGGCCTCCCTGAATGGACATCCAAAGAAGAAAAGAATGGCGGGGAATAGATTTCTGGAACCAGACAACTCGGGACCAAGGCATCTCGGGTCTCCTCGACCTCAAAGCATTCCAGGCACAATCCACAGAAAATTCCCATGTCTATCATCTTCCCAAACCAGCATATCCTCCCTCAAACTAGAAGGAGACGGAAGGTGAGTCTGAGCCAAATCAACAAGAGCAGCAGATCTAGAAGGGGGCCAATGCCAAGCAGAATCAGAGATAATGGAAGCAACTGTCGCCATCCTATCCAAGCCAGAATCATAAATCACTCTCTCGCCCAATGAGTACTCAATCGGGCCTACAGGATGCCAATTATCAAACCACAATAAAGTCGACTCACCATTCCCAATACTCACTCTCATCCGCCGACGGGACCAAGAACGAAGCTCCAAAATCTTACGCCAACTCTAAGAGCAATCAGAAGGACGATGGATCTCCCAAAAACTTCTCCCCCTCAGTAAATAAGAGTAAACCCAAGTAGACCAAGAAGAAACCTGACCAGAACAGAGAAACCAAATATGCTTGACAATAGCTGCTCTATTCCAAGCTTCCAGACTCTTTATACCCAGACCCCCCTCCTTAAGAGGTAAACAAATTTTGCTCCAAGCTACTCTAGCCCCAGTAGTGATAAGCGCACACTACCCTTCCAAAGGAAAGAACGAAGGAATAGTCTCCACCTTCCTAATCACTGACTTAGGAAGAATAAATAAAGAAGACCAATAAACTTGAATGGAGAACAAAACAGACTTTATAAGCTGGAGCCGACCTGCATAAGAGAGAAACTTACAACTCCAACTTTTAGCACGCATAACAATACGATCCACAAGAGAAGCACAGTCAGAGGCCCTAAGTTTAGTAGAGATCAAAGGAACCCCCAAATACCTCACAGGAAGAGTCCCCACCTGGAATCTCAACACATCTCGCAGTTGGTCTTGCATAGAAAGAGAGATGCCAGAAGAGAAGAGATGACTCTTAGCTGGATTCGGAATTAAACCTGATAAACCACTGAACTGCCCAATACAATCCTTGATCAAAGAAACAGAGGATGCATCTGCTTTACAAAAAATCATAAGGTCATCTGCAAAACAGAGATGAGTAAGACGGTCCTTTGAACACCGCCTGTGGAACTGGAAACCCGGAAGGAGAGTACATATTAGAAAAGGCCTGATAAAACTTCCATAGCCAAAACAAAAAGATAAGGAGACATAGGATCACCTTGTCGCAACCCACGACCCCCAGAGAAAAAACCATGCAGCTCACCATTAATAGAAACATAGAATCTCGTAGTAGTCATACACTCCTGAATCCAACCCACCATCCTCTCAGGAATACCAACAGTCCTCAGAACCTCAACCAAAAAATCCCAACGAACAGTGTCATAAGCTTTCATCAAGTCTATCTTAAGAGCACACCTCGGGGAACCGCCATTCCGGTGATAATTCCGAACCAATTCCTGACATAAGAGAATATTGTCGCTAATACGCCTTCCCTCGATAAAAGCAGATTGATTCTGACTGATCACTGAAGGGAGAATGACCTTAATTCTGTTCGCAATCAGCTTAGCAATGCACTTGTAAATGGTGTTACAGCAAGAAATGGGCCTATAATCCTTAACCTGGGAAGGGTTAGAATCTTAGGAATCAGAGCAATGGATGTAGCATTTACCTGCCTCAAAAGACGTCCAGAAGAAAAGAATGAATGAATAGCACATAAGACATCATCCCCCACAATATTCCAACACTTCTTAAAGAAACCCGAAAATTAAACCCATCCGGACCTGGAGCTTTATTGTCTTTCAGCCCGAACAAAACAGCCTTAATCTCCTCATCCTCAACCTCACGAGAAAGAGCCATACTCTGCTCCTCAGTCACATGTCTAGTAATAGCAGAATGGAGGGTCACCCTATCAAAATCCTGCTGACGGTGCTGAGGACCAAAAAGGGACTCAAAAAAAGAAATAATCTCATCTCTAACCAAAGCATCTTCCTCCACTCGGGTACCATCCTCTTTAGTAATAGAAGTAACCTTACTACGGCCATGAAAACTCTTCATAGCGGGTAAAGAAGAACTTAGAATTCTGATCCCCAAGGTTAAGCCACTGAACACAAGATTTCTGTCTATTAAAGCCTTCTTCAGCCCGACTCAAATCACCATAACTCACTGAAAGACGAGCTTCCTCAGCTAACAGAGAAGGGTCACTGGGGAAGTCCTGTAAAGCACATTGAACTCTATCCAACTCCTTCCTGATCTCCAAAACACGACAAGAAATTTTAGAGAAATGCTCAACATTAAATTTCTTCAAAGCTGCTTTAACATTCTTTAGCTTACAACATAACCGGAACATTGGAGTACCATGAACATCAATATCCCAAGCTCTAGCCACAACAGAAAGAAAATCAGGATGATCCACCCAAAACTGAAACAAACTTACCTATAAATGCACGCATAACATGATTCATTAATCTCATAAATGTGCTAAATGCGTTTGTAAGACCAAATGGCATAACTAACCATTCATATAATCCATATTTGGTCTTAAATGCGGTTTTCCACTCATCTCCTCTCTCATGCGAATTTGATGGCATCCACTTTTCAAATCAATCTTACTAAATATCTTGGAACCATGCAATTCATCTAACATGTCATCTAGCCTAGGAATATGATGGCGATACTTTACCGTTATATTATTGATGGCTCGACAATCAACACACATCCGCCATGTCCCATCTTTCTTAGGAACTAGAAGCACTGGTACTGCACAAGGACTCATGCTTTCCCTAACATACCCCTTGTCCATCAAATCCGCACTTGTCGTTGAAGTTCCTTTGTCTCCTCAGGATTGCTTCTATAGGATGGCCTGTTGGGAATGATTGCTCCAGGTACGAAGTCTATCCGGTGCTCAATGCCTCTAATGGGTGGAAGCCCACAAGGAATGTCCTCAGTCAGTACATCATTGTAGTCCTGCAAAAGAGATGAAATAGACATACGAAACAAAGGGTCAGTGTTAGAAAAATAAACATGGGGCTCCTTGTAAACTAACAATAGCATCAGGTTGCTAGTCTTGAAAGCTCTCCTCGCTTCACCCTCACCCATGTAGAAACTTCTTTTCACTCTCCCTTTGGTGTCCCCCTTACTTTCACTCTCACTTCCCTTGGGTAAACTCTCGGCCTTGGCCTTATTTTTCACACTCTCACTAGTTTCCCCCAAGTTAGTGTTTGCACTCGCCCTCTCTTTATCCCTCTCAAGTTGCAACTTAACCTGATGATCTTCATGGACTTGCTTTGGTGTAAGTGGGTATAGTGTAATGGGTTTCCCTTTATGGTTAAATGAATACTTATTCTTGAACCCATCATGAATCACCTTCTTATCAAACTGCCACGGCCTCCCCAAAAGTATATGACCTGCATGCATCGAAATCACATCACATAGAACATCATCTGTGTAAGGCCCAATGGTAAAGCTCAATAATACCTGCTTCGTTACCTTCACTTCACCACAATCATGTAACCACTGCAACTTGTAAGGCTCGGGGTGCTTCAAGAAACTCAACCCCAATCTCTCAATCAAAGCCGTGCTAGCCACATTTGTACAACTGCCTCCATTTATAATCATACTACAACCCTTACCATTCACACGGCATCTGGTGTGGAATATGTTCTCCCTCTGCTGATCACTCTCATCCTCAACAACTTGTGCTGTCAAAACACGCTTAACAACTAGGGATAAGTTATCTAAAGGGTATGTAGCTCCCTCGTGGTCACTAGCATCTTCTAACTCCGGCATCTCATCCTCAACCTCATCATCTGTAGAGTACACATCTCCGCTCTTGTCAATCACTAAGGTGCGCCTATTGGGACATTGTGAAGCATAGTGTCCCATGTCCAAACACTTGAAACACTTGACATCCTTAGTTCTCGTAGCTGTACCCTCAAGTTTAGGTCTAGGCTTACTCGATTCTGCAGCCTCTTTACCCTTGCCACTAGGTTCGGCCCTAGGCTTGTTAAAGCCTCCATCTCGCTTCTCATTCGGAACCCATTTCCCCTTCCAAGTAGAAGTAGTCTGAGTACCAAATCTGGATGTGGCCTTCTTCTTGAGTTGCCTCTCTACCTTGATAGCCATGTGAAGCATGTCCTCCAAATAAACATAATGATGTAACTCCACCATGTTGGCAATCTCTCTATTTAAGCCTCCAAGAAACCGTGCCATAGTAGCCTCTGCATCCTCAACTACATTCGCCCTGATCATGGCAACTTCCATCTCTATGTAGTAATCCTCAACACTCTTGGTACCTTGATATAGATGTTGTAGCTTCTGATACAACTCACGGTAGTAATGGCTCGGATTGAACCTCTTCCTCATAAGACCTCTGAGTTCTTCCCAAGTCTGAAATGGTCTCTCATAGTTTCTTCTCCGAGTAGCAACAAGCTGATCCCACCATATCATGGCATAATCAGTAAACTCAATAGTTGCCAGATTGATTTTCTTCACATCTGAGTAGTGATGGCAATTGAATATCAGCTCAATCTTCTTCTCCCATTCCAAATAAGCCTCGGGATCATTCTTCCCCTGAAAGGTTGGTATCTTGATTTTAATGCTACCTAGATCTCCATCTAAGTCCCCCCGTCTACCATAACCCCTTCGATCATAATCCCCTCGCCTATCATCAAATGCACCTCTATCATCAAATCGTTTATCCCTCCTATTATGTCTCCCATCAAACCTCCTATCACACCCTCTACCAAACCCTCTACCATGATTCTGATCTTGTAGGTTGAAACCTCTCCTCAACATCATCAAAATCATCAAAATCATCACAGTCATTCTCGGCTTCTTCTTCATCTGATGGTATATGTTGCGGTGGTACTCGTCGTGGTGGCACATTATGAGGTGGTAGTACATTCTGAGGTGGTGGTGCTCTGGGAACACTGCCCGACTGAATACTCTCTACACTCTTGGACAACCTTTCCAATGCAATATTCATATTCTCCATCATATCTGTAAACTTTCTATCCATAGCTGCAAGCTTCTCATCGACGGTTAAACTAGTACCTGCCATTTCAAAGCTCCACAAACAAATCAGTAATAACAAGAAAGTAATACGATATGTAAAATCCTCTCAAGCTCACAATCTCACGTGTTTACACTCAATTATATCTCAATCCACTTGTGTTTGCACTCTATTGGCTTTTACCCGATACTGTGCTCACACTCACTGCCTTTTACCACTATTGAGTTCTTCCTCAATTCAATTACAAATCAACTCAATTCCCAGAATGGTCAACTAAGATGTAGTCCACAAGCTAACAGAAACACAATGTATATATAGAGCATGTGGAATAAAGCAAATAAGATAAGTAATCACGGAGACTCAATCGAAAGAAACTTATAGCTAGAGTGCTCAGAATAAGAAAGAATGACGAGTTAGCTAAATGCAATAAATAAACAAGCAAGCAATCAACGTGTCACTGAAGCAATCTTGTGGTCACTCGCTATAGTGTTTGAGCTCACCTTTCTTTTCTTCTCACACACGCTCACAAGTGTTTACACTCCAATGAAACACAATGAAACACAAAGGATTTCAATTCGTCTATAACACAAATATAGTCTTTCGAGCTCAAACCAATACAAACCAAATCAAATATCAATGTAACTCATGTAAAGCAATCCAATCAACTTGCAAATGGTCTAATCAAGCTAAGCACAATGCGACCAATTCTTTTTATTTTTTTTTCTTTTTTTTTTTCAAAACAAGTAGGTGACTCAGCTGCTTACGTAAGTAGCTTACAAGTAGGTCAAGTAAGCATGTCAATTCGGAAATGGTAAGTTATAAACCAACTAAACACTTTTTCCAACTAACTTGGTGATGCAGCAGCTTGCCTCTTCAAGCACCTCTCAAATGCAATGATGGCTACTCAAATTTCCATGTCAAGCTCATGAGTGCTTCCATTTTCAATGTCATGCTAATGATTTCAACACAAATCCAATGTCAAGCTAATGATGGCTCACGCAAATCAGCAATCACACTTGTTAATTCATGCTTCAACATAAGCACATCAATCACTCACGGAAATATGTGTAACAAAGCAACCAGACTTGTCTCACAAAGTTAACACACAAGCATAAGTAAACTTCAAGAGTCTCACGGCCTCATCAATCCATAAGCATTTCATTTTGTTTCAACACTCATTCACTCAAATACCTCACCACAACACTCAAAAACACTTGTTTTCCTCACACTTCACAAGATTACAACAACTTCAAAAAGATTGCAAACAAGCTAGTTCAAGCAAATGCTAGGAGTAATGAGGTGCAATCTGATTTTCTCAAAGTAGATATGAACAATACCTATTGAAAACAAGCTAAGTGACATGCATATGGCAAGAACAAAGCAAGGGTGGTGATCGTTCTTCCTTGGCCGAATCTAACCTGATGCATTTTTTTTTTACACTAATAACTTAATAACAATGTTAAACACATCCTAGTAACTTACAATTAACAACTAAACACTTGATTCAAACAAAGAACACCAAAGCCCCAATTTTAACCTAAGTAGCCAAAGCTTAACTCAAAGAAATACTCAAAATTAGCACAAACTACTAAAAGACAGATTGTTATTCATGCAACAAGGATTACAAATCTGCAAGAAACAACAAAGATCCAACAATGGCCGAATCAAGGTGGAAGTAAAACCTTGATGCCGAAATTAAATCAACAAAGAACAAAGATGAATACAAGATTAAACAACATAAAGGATATGAAATCAGACCTCAGAACCCTAAGCTCATGATACCAAATGACAAGAACTCACTTGGGTTTGAAACCAAGCAAACCCCCAAGCATCTTTCTCAAAACCCCAAGAACTTTGAATACTGATTTTGTAGGAACAAAACCCAACCAAGATCAGCCCCTAACCACCATGAAACTCACGTCCATGATAACCACAAGCATGAAATCAGATTGTATTTTGCTAGCAATGGAGACGCCACTAAGTTGCCAAGCTTAGATAAGTCAATTTGAACTTGAAAAGGGGAATCCCTCCCTCAAAAAGGTTTTGGCCATAGCCATGGAAAGCTCAAGCTTTTCTCTCTTTCAAATGTTTTATATTACGTTGGTTGTCTCCAAAATACAAAAAAGAGTCATATAATAAGGGTTACAAGAGAGTAAAAAGACTAAAATGACCCTAGAGCTAAAATTACCAAAAGCCCTAAGTCAAGCACCTCAACCACGACCATTAAGGTCCTTTTGCACCTAAATAAACTTAAAACAAAGATTATAAGCTAATCTCACTTAAGCTAATTGAGGTGCTTACATGCTATAGTAAATTGACGTGCTTCCGGCTAAGTAGAGATCTAAGCATAATTAAGCCTAATGGCATAGTCAACCATGCTAATTACATCATAAATAAAGTCAAAATTTCGAGCAAAAATGACAAAAATGGCCCCATTTGGCCGAATTCAACATAGTCCCAAAATGGGTGAAATCGGGTCAAAAGGGTGCTGGTGCTGAAGCTGCTCTGCTATGCTTCAGTCTGAGCTGATCTGGGTCAAATGAAATAGCTTGGGGACCTCTCTGGTTATGCCTATATGTGTCTCTGGTGTGCACTTGACTTGGTTGCTGCAACTGGTCACATAGCTCTAAGCTAGTCCCGCAAAGGCCTCTATGATCTTCTTTGCTCTTTGGCGTGTGATTGGACCTGTTGGCAACTGCATGGGTTCCTCCAAGTTGTTAGCTGCATCCTGTAATGTCTCTGGTGTGGTTGGACTCATGTCAATGTTTCTTTTTATTCTTTCAACACTTGAGAGAAATTGAAGAAATTCTCTTAATATTATTTTTTGTCTTTGGAAAGAATGAATGAAGAAGATGAAGTTCTTACTCACTCTATTTATCTCTCTTCTCAATAATTGAGAGAAATGATAGATACAACTCACTCAACCCATAAGAAAAAAAATCAGGATCTTATTGCCTTGCTCTCTCTCAACACTTGAGAAAAATACTAGGATTTTATTCATATTCAAAAACAACCACTTGATCGGTGAAATCACACACGTTATGCAAGCGCACGTATCACTTCAGTAGTATAAAAATATTGATCCCATGAGGACTTAATTTCTACAATTATTAATTATTGATGCTAATGTTTGCAAGTATCTAATTGAGGTTGGAAGGGATTGTTCGCTGGTTAAAGTTGGATTTGATTTAAATAAATAAAAATATAAAATAAAAGTAAAGGAAATTAATAATAAAACACAAAACATCTAGGATTGTGATTCCGCCCAATATTACTCTAATGGTGAATTGATTTTCCTATACATATGTAATATATCAGTTGTTAATCTGGAACATGAAGATATGCATAAGCCTCTATCGATGGTCGAATGCAAACACTCAAAGTAACTCAATTAACTATATGTCTATGTTAACCAAGAAACCCTGAATTCATTAAGTTCAAGTTCCAATTGTGGCTACCCACACCTGACAGATATATGTCTATCCTGGAAGGAAATCTCTAAGGTGAGATCATGAGCTATTGAATCTAAGACTGAAACCTAAAATCCATTTTCCAAGTTCATTTTAAGTTTACCACATAAATCTTATTGGTGATTAAGCAACAAGAAGCATTAAGGTTAAGATTCAATAAACAAACCAAAACATCACACATTATATAATGAAAATCAATTATTAAACTTGTGAATATTGTGCTTCATCACTTCCCTGGATTAAAAATAAAATGTTTGGGGTTAGAGGATCCACCTTTAATATTTCAAATGTAGAAATCTCACTTTTTTATAATATAGAAATTGTTAGTGTTACCCGATTAATTAAGTCAAACCAGCCATAAAGACGGTGCTATTATTTATCCATAAAACAGCCATATAGGCGGTAATCATCTGTCACCTAAAGACCGACTATATAAGTAGTGTCACATTATGTCAAATAAATAAAACTAGCAATGTAGGCGGTATCAACATTAATCTATATTATTAAAATAAGTGAGATTAATCTGCCTTATCATATTAAATGTTTCACTCTTCCCCCAGCGGAAATTAACTACAAAACATAAAAGAAAGATAAAACAAACAAACTATTATTACTACTAAAAATAAAAATACATAATTAAAATACAGAAAATAAACACACAAGATACAATCCTCAAGTTCCTTAATAGAAACCTGAGGAAAGTATGAAATTTACAAATAAAATCAAGCTTTATTTATAGGCAAAATTTTACCTCCACCAAACATTCCACCAAATCCTCCTTTGGTGGAAATTTGATAATTGTAAATTGTTATTTTCCATTTTTTTTTTGTTGTTTTTGATAATGACTTTAATAATTACACATGACACACTTTGAATTTTTCATCAATTTCGATTTTGAAAACTTCGGAATTCGAAAATCTTATGAACATCAAAGTTATCGATCTTTGAGTCTTCTTACATCTGGAACTTGAATTCCCTCAATCCGATATCAGAGTAAAAAGTTATGGCCAAAATATGAAAAATGCGTAAAGTTGAAATTTCTGAAATTGTACAAAATATTAAGTAAATAGGGTGGTAAATATTGATATATTTTTCACTCATCACACCCATAATCCTAACATTTTGCTAGTCCTCGAGAAAAACAAATAAAACAAAATGAAATAATCAACTAATACTAAATTACCCTTAAGCCACTTTCGTACGGATCACGGTTGCATTTAGCGTATGCAACAAGCCTTTAAACCCATAGGTGTCCCTAATGGAGGAGTTGTAGTCTCGTGAGGGTTTACAGCGACGATACCCGCAAATGTCAATTAAATACAATCACACAAAAGTTAAAAAAACAAAATAAACAAATAAAAAAATTCAACGAAAAAGTGAAATTCTTATCCAAGTTAGTAATTGTTTTATTTCTTTCTAAATTACCAAATAAGTAAATTCTCATGTTCTTTTACCATTCTCCATATACACAATTAACAAGGTATTAATCAATTCATTGTGCCCACAATATTCACAAGTGTAGTTGAACAGAGAGTAATATTTGTGTTCTAAAGTTATATTAGAGTTCACCCTATTGGCAATGAAAGTTTATTTACAACAATAAGCAAAATTTTTTTTAACTTTACCGTTTGACGTGAACGATCACTGCTTACTGAGGTAAGATGTCCGGTTACTGAGTAAAAGCTTTATTAAACTAGTTAAGCTCTACAGTTTGGTGAGAAAAATCACTACTGCTGGCCAAGCAAGATGTCTGGTTACTAAGTAGAAGCTTAATTATTATCTAACTCAAGTAGTACTGTTTGACGCGAACAGTCATTGCTTGCTAGGCAAGACGTCTCGTTACTAAGTAAACTTGGTCAGTATTTATTTATTTATATATCTATTTTTCTTTTTCTTTTTTCTCTTCTTTTTTTAAAAATAAATATTCCATCGTCTTAGGTGTTGGCTCCAATAAACTAGAGAACTGAATATTATAAAATTTTCACTTACAACGCATGTTCATATGTTACCGTGTATGTTGATAATACCTGTAAAATGAGCATATGAAGATCAAATTTAATCAATATTATAGAGAAATCACAAATTTAAATAATTCAAAAGGAAATAAACAAAAATTAACTTGTTACGAATTAGTTTGAGATACGTCTCAGGAGCGGAAACTCCTTACTCAGCTATCTCAGAATAATAATTCCACTTGGTTAGTCAAAACGAAAATAAAAATTAACTATAAAACTTAAATAAAAGAAAATTAAAAACAAACTAAACAACAAACAACTAATCAAAAAATTAACAACAAAGAAAAATAAAAAACCAAAAATAACAAAACGCAACAAAAAAAAAATAAAAACAAACTAGTCAAATATCCTCTACCCCAACCTAATTAAGACATTGTCCCCAATGTATTAAAAAGCAAAAAAAAAGTTTAGAAGACAATTCCTAGTTAGTGTACAGAAAGAAAACATGCATCGAACTAAACAAAACATGTAGGAAATAACAAGATAGAGCATGTAATAATCACCCCCAAACCTAAATCTAGCAGTATCCTCATTACAATACAAAACAAAATAAAAATAAGGGAACAACACTATCGTGCAAATTGCTCGATTTGTTAGATACCACTCCTTGATGGCTCATGTTTTCTTTGGCATGCTCTACTTTAAGTGTCCTGTCTGTGTTTTTTCCCACAAAAATAACACACAAAATTAAAAATGTACCACATGTGTATACAAAATGTGAAAATAAAAATAAAAATTGTGCATGGGTTGCCTCCCCGCGAGCGCTAAATTTTATGTCTTCAGCTAGACGTGACTGAAGATCATCCTTCAATGAGGCTTCAATATGATTTTTGACGTCTGAGGGAGGACAATCCCATGAGCGTTGCTTTTGAAGGGTCTCTTCCAATGATGAGGTGGCCAAAAAAATTATGTCTGACTCAGTTCTCATGCCACCGTCTTACACCTCAAGCTCTGTGCGGTTCTGAAAGGAAAGAAAGAAAATTAGGATGTCTCGTATGGTGCTGTAACATCCCGCCTAGGTCAGGATGCTATCGGCAGGAGACAGGAAAACCCATCTCCATAAGCCTCTGATTCCAACGAAATTTCGGCATGATGTATGCAGAACATCATGCAACCTGGCTTATAGCCAGCATCCAAATACAACAAAAACACAACAATCTCGGCCTTAGGCCGGTAACTCAACATCAATGCATTCATCTACAAGGCCTCAGGCCTGAACTCAAAGAACAAATGTAAATATTTGGCCTCCGGCCAGGACTCAAAATTTAAAACTATGCTATTACATTACTTATACAAACGAAATACAAATGCAATTGCAAAAACGAAACAAGGAGTCGTGATGACCCAACTCGACCCAGGACTCTCTTGACTGCAGATTGGGGCGATCCACTGTCTTCAAAGTCTTCACCAAACTTCTACTACTGACCTGCAAAACTACAACTGGAAAGGTGTGAGTCATATTGACTCATGAGGTTTGAATCATGCAATTGTTTATAAGGTTTGAATTATTTGACTATTTCTTGACCATTTCACAAACCTAATTCCCTTTAAATTCTTTCAGTTTTGGGTGGATCATCCTGATTTTCTTTCTGTTGTGGCTAGGGCTTGGGATATTGATGTTCATGGTACTCCAATGTTCCGGTTATGTTGTAAGCTAAAGAATGTTAAGGCGGCTTTGAAGAAATTTAATGTTGAGCATTTCTCTAAAATTTCTTGTCGTGTTTTGGAGATCAGGAAGGAGTTGGATAGAGTACAATGTGCTTTACAGGACTTCCCCAGTGACCCTGCTCTGTTAGCTGAGGAAGCTCGTCTTTCAGTGAGTTATGGTGATTTGAGTCGGGCTGAAGAAGGCTTTAATAGACAGAAATCTCGTGTTCAGTGGCTTAACCTTGGGGATCAGAATTTTAAGTTCTTTTTTACCGCTATGAAGAGTTTTCATGGCCGTAGTAAGGTTACTTCTATTACTAAAGAGGATGGTACCCGTGTGGAGGAAGATGCTTTGGTTAGAGATGAGATTGTTTCTTTTTTTGAGTCCCTTTTAGGTCCTCAGCATCGTCAGCAGGATTTTAATAGGGTGACCCTCCATTCTGCTATTACTAGACATGTGACTGAGGAGCAGAGTATGGCTCTTTCTCGTGAGGTTGAGGATGAGGAGATTAAAGCTGTTTTGTTCGGGCTGAAAGACAATAAAGCTCCAGGTCCGGATGGGTTTAATTCGGGTTTCTTTAAGAAGTGTTGGAATATTGTGGGGGATGATGTCTTATGTGCTATTCATTCATTCTTTTCTTCTGGACGTCTTTTGAGGAAGGTAAATACTACATCCATTGCTCTGATTCCTAAGATTCCTAATCCTTCCCAGGTTAAGGATTATAGGCCCATTTCTTGCTGTAACACCATTTACAAGTGCATTGCTAAGCTGATTGCGAACAGAATTAAGGTCATTCTCCCTTCAGTGATCAGTCAGAATCAATCTTCTTTTGTCGAGGGAAGGCGTATTAGCGACAATATTCTCTTATGTCAGGAATTGGTTCGGAATTATCACCGGAATGGCGGTTCCCCAAGGTGTGCTCTTAAGATTGACTTGATGAAAGCTTATGACACTGTTCGTTGGGATTTTTTGGTTGAGGTTCTGAGGACTGTTGGTATTCCTGAGAGGATGGTGGGTTGGATTCAGGAGTGTATGACTACTACGAGATTCTATGTTTCTATTAATGGTGAGCTGCATGGATTTTTCTCTGGGGGTCGTGGGTTGCGACAAGATGCATCCTCTGTTTCTTTGATCAAGGATTGTATTGGGCAGTTCAGTGGTTTATCAGGTTTAATTCCGAATCCAGCTAAGAGTCATCTCTTCTCTTCTGGCATCTCTCTTTCTATGCAAGACCAACTGCGTGATGTGTTAAGATTCCAGGTGGGGACTCTTCCTGTGAGGTATTTGGGGGTTCCTTTGATCTCTACTAAACTTAGGGCCTCTGACTGTGCTTCTCTTGTGGATCGTATTGTTATGCGTGCTAAAAGCTGGAGTTGTAAGTTTCTCTCTTATGCAGGTCGGCTCCAGCTTATAAAGTCTGTTTTGTTCTCCATTCAAGTTTATTGGTCTTCTTTATTTATTCTTCCTAAGTCAGTGATTAGGAAGGTGGAGACTATCCTATGTTCTTTCCTTGGAATGGTAGTGCGCTTATCCCTACTGGGGCTAGAGTAGCTTGGAGCAAAATTTGTTTACCTCTTAAGGAGGGGGGACTGGGTATAAAGAGTCTGGAAGCTTGGAATAGAGCGGCTATTGTCAAGCATATTTGGTTTCTCTGTTCTGGTCAGGTTTCTTCTTGGTCTACTTGGGTTTACTCTTATTTACTGAGGGGGAGAAGTTTTTGGGAGATCCCACGTCCTTCTGATTGCTCTTGGAGTTGGCGTAAGATTTTGGAGCTTCGTTCTTGGTCCCGTCGGCGGATGAGAGTGAGTATTGGGAATGGTGAGTCGACATTATTGTGGTTTGATAATTGGCATCCTGTAGGCCCGATTGAGGACTCATTGGTCGAGAGAGTGATTTATGATTCTGGCTTGGATAGGATGGCGACAGTTGCTTCCATTATCTCTGATTCTGCTTGGCATTGGCCCCCTTCTAGATCTGCTGCTCTTGTTGATTTGGCTCAGACTCACCTTCCGTCTCCTTCTAGTTTGAGGGAGGATGTGCTGGTTTGGAAGGATGATAGACATGGGAGATTTTCTGTGGATAGTGCCTGGAATGCTTTGAGGTCAAGGAGACCCGAGATGCCTTGGTCCCGAGTTGTCTGGTTCCGGAAATCTATTCCCCGCCATTCTTTTCTTCTTTGGATGTCTATTCAGGGAGGCCTTTGTACTCAGGACAGTCTAATGAAATTTGGTATATCCTCATGCTCGCGGTGTATCCTTTGTGGTTGTTCGAGTGAGGACATCGATCATCTTTTATTTCAATGCCTCTTTTCATCGAGGGTTTGGTCGTCTGTGCTAGCCATGTGTGGATTAGATTGGAGCTGTCGAGATTGGCGCCAAACTGTTGAGTGGCTTTGTCAGTTCTCCGGTGCCTCTTTATATCATCTTCTGGTTCGTCTGTCCTTTGCAGCGTCAGTTTACCATATATGGAGGGAGAGGAATGCTCGCACTCATGATATGCCTCTTAGGCCAGTTTCTGTTCTTCTATATGATATTGTTTTTGATGTTCGGAATCGTGTTAGTTCTTTACGTAAGGTGACTCCATCTTATGACAATAAATGGCTTCACTTTTCGTGGCACTTGCCCGATGACATCTTTAGTTGATCTCTTGTAGCCGTTTGGCTTTCTTCTAGGAGGGCATGTCCTCTCTAGATCCTGGGGGATGCCCCTTTGCTCTTGTTTAGTTTTCTTTTGGTTATAATACTTACCTTATCCAAAAAAAAATAAAAACTTTAACATGTTATGCTTTTTAGAAGATACTATTGAAAACTCTTTCTGAAAAAAAACTATCATCTCAAAGTTTCTTTCTGAAAACTCTGTTTCTAAAACTTCATCATTCTAGAAACTGTCTTTAAAATAACGGTTTATAAAAACTCTTATTTAAAATCTGATTTATGAAGTCTGAGTCTTGAAAATCTGAAAACTTTATACTGAAGATCTGAAAACTACAAGCTGAAAATACTTGATGCCCAGGACAACAGCTCAACTGCGGCATCTCTGAAAACTGAAAATCAAAATCTGAAAACTGTTTCTGAAAATCGTGTACTGAAAATCTAAAAACTGAAAACTGCTCTGCACCCAGGACCATAACTCAACTGGGTGTACTCGATGCCCATGACCATAACTCAACTGCGACATCTCTGAGGCTGGTGGTGCCCTACGTCCAGGACAAATACTCAACTGCAACGTAGAGCTCTACACCCAGGACCATAACTCAACTGGGTGTAGCCACCACTAGGGACCAGGTACACGATCCTAAACCGCCATCCTGGCCCTACATGTGCACATGTTCTCTGTATCCGTCAATTCCAACTGTATCTCAAGTTACATACTGGGGTGAGGTTTTACCTCATGCCCCGAAAACCATAAAACCATGATATAAATCCCAAAACTATATAAACTTTTCTAAAAACCTCTCTTTTAAAAATCTATGTTACTTTTCTGTAAAACCTTTTGAATTTCAAAACTTTTCTCGTTTTAGCATGTATGTAAATGGATATGATCATGCACTCCTTTAATCTAATGACTTATGCATGCTCATTTCTAATATATATTTTTACTCTAGTCATGCTCAATAATATATTTATTCCATACCACTACATATGTTTATGCATATGTTCATGCACGTGTTTATGAATATATACAAAGAAATGAACTATGTATTCTATTCTTTATATGTTTACCTCTATAACTTACCTTTCTGATGGCTCACAAAACAATATAATGAATGATTAATATTCATACGCACACACTCAATCATTATAAATAAATACATGACTTAATATATAAAAAGCTTACTTATTCATTCATTTCCATTACTCTTTAATCCTTTTTAAACATACCAGAACATCTATCTCTGCAATAAGCTCATCTAGACATTTTCTAAAATTATTAATTATGCTTAATCTGATACCTACAAACAACATATATATATACATGTACTTACTATTTCTCCATGTAACCTACATACTTTTGTTTATACGTATCTACGTTCGTATTCTTGTTTTTGTATCATTCTACATACACTGAACATACATAGTTACTTTCTTACAATTATTATTCTTTAAGCTTTAGTCCCATTCCCTAGGGTGTAGTTTCTACATCCCCCAAACCTAAGTTTCACTAAATTATATTCATAAACATTACCTTATTCGTATGCTCTGTCTATATATATAAATACTGGTCTTTGCCTACATAAGCATCTCTTTCCTTCTATATGCTCATACATCTGCTTATTTCTGCTACATTCATCTTTATATATATGTATATACATAGGTTTCATGTTTATAACTATATACAACTTTATTTTATTACTACTTTCAAACAACGATAAATTTCTTAAGTACCCAAGGCACGAGTTACTTACCTGGCTAAGCAAATGCCCGCAATCCGGGTCCGATCTGTCAAAACAAATCACAACGCAAGGTTAGTACCGCTATTTGCGGAACTTCCAACCTATCTAAAACAACTACGGGTTTCCCCGGAACACCCGAATCATCTATGATACTACGGTCTAAGCTTCATTACTCTAATACATGCTTACATGCTATTCTAAATTAGCTAGATGGGTCATATTCTCATTTTAGACGTGTGCGGCAAAACTTGCGGAAAAGTTTCCGCAAACGCTACGGAAGGGTCTCGAACCCTCCTAACTAATCCAAAATTACCTAATTACCCTCGCAATACCATATTTACATCATAACTATGTTTACGATCAACTACGCTCATTCGCGCGAGAAATTTCGTTTTACCGAAATCTCGCTAACTCTACCGGATCGGTCATATCTCATCTAATTCCTCCTAGATTCTACCACATTTATCATTTTAACATATTAAATCATATTCAATTCATATCAAGGCAATTCTCTAAACTACGAAACTACCAGAAACATCCGAATATAAATCGATACACTTTGAATATCAAATTTTGAACGGAAAGTCGTACCGAAATTCCGAGGCCATATCCAGATTCCCAACGGCCATACGAACGCGCTGGTGTCGACGAAATTCCGATCGAAGCTACCGTCCGACATGGGTTTATTGTTCACCGACGTTTTTCTCCTTGTTTTGCGTGATTCCGGCCGTTGTTCGGTGAAATCAATCCCGCACACTCGTAGTACTCGTCGAGAGCTTCGATTTGGTAGGTGGCATGACTCGTGAAACGAACCGATGAGCCGGAACCGACTCACCCACTTCACGCCACTGTCACTGTCTTTTCTTGCTGTCGCCGGCGCTATACGGCCGATCGCCGGCCACCATGACACTCCCCATCACCGGACGGTCATGAAGCCACCGGTGCGCCGGCCTGACGCCGGCCAGAGGCTCGCCGGCGAGCTGCTGCACGAAGGGGCAACGGGGGGGTCGAGAGGATAATTTCCTTTGGGTTTGCCATTTTTGCAAATTTAAGAAACCTTGAGGCTTTATATACTAGGCTAGAAAATATCAATTTAGTCCCTGCGAATTTACTGATCAGCCCCTATTCTGGAACCTTCTGGAATATCGCAATTTCGGAGCCCTTCTGATGTGATTTTCGAAAAGTGTTCAACACGAAAGTTGTTCATCTCAGAAAAACTAGTCCGATGGTCCAAAAATTAGCTCAATCGAAGTTCGGTTGCTCTCTTCGTGACCAAAACCGCAAACTTTACACGTTTTCCAAAAATCGCGTATCTAACTTTTGATCCCACGCGTTTTCCAACGCGACGACTAATCAAAAAAAATTATTCCAACTCATGTAACATCACTTAAGATCTTATTCTTCATCATCTTCATGCTCCGAGACTAAAACATCTGTCCGGGAATCTTCTAAAATAGTCCCGAAAATCTGGGATGTTACAGGTGCTTGACTTTCAATGGTTGTGCCATTCTGTCAAGCTTCTGAGCGGTGTCCTCGATATGTACTCCCCACTGCTGTGATGTATCATCTACTGTCAGCTTCTGTATGGATTCCGCTTGATTCTAAAAGTATGCATCGAATTTAGCTTCCCACTGTTTAAGCATCTCCATCAACTGTTCTATCTCAGATGGTTCTGGTTCTTGATGAAGATAATAAGTTGATGGTCGATAAGATGAAGAATAAGATTCGGTGAAATATATGGGTTCTGTGTATGAAGGTCCCTGATAACTTTGCCACGTCGAATTGTAGTTAATCGGTGAAATCACTCACGTTACGCAAGTGCACGTATCGTTTAAGTAGTATAAAATTTATCGATCCCACGATGACTTAATATCTATGCTATTAATTTATTAAGCTAAATTTATACATGTATCTAATTGATTTAATTGTTGGTTGGATGATTGTTATTTGGTTGGTGATTTTAACTAAAGACAAGTAATTAAAATAGTACGAAAGTAAATTCTTAAAAATAATCAATATTATGAAACTATCTAGGGTTGTGAATCCTTCCAATATTCTTCAAAAGATAAAGTGATTATCTTATGTTTGTGCAATATGTCGGTTTATTAACCTGGAACACGAAAATATGCAAAAGCCTCTGTCGATGGTCAGATGTAAACACTCAAAGTAAACCAATTAACTATATGTCTATATTAACGAAGTTACCCGAATTCATTAAGTTCAAGTTCCAATTATGGCTACCCACGCCCGACAGGTATATGTCTATCCTGGAAGGAAATCTCTAAGGTGAATGTGAGCTATTGAGTCTAAGGCTGAAACCTAAAATCCATTTGTCAAGTTCATTTTAAGTTTACCAAATTAATCTTATTAGTGGCCAGTTAATAAGAAGCATTAAGATTAAGACTCAATAAATAAACTTATACGTCACACAAGACACAAAATAACCAACTTATAAACCTATGGTATTAGAATTCATCACAACCCTAGATAATGTATTTAGTTATGATACTTATCTAGGACTACTAAAGACATAAATAATTAAAACATTATGCAACTAATTGAAAACTAAAAAAGTAAAAATTAAAACAATGAAATAAAATGTTGGGGTTTGAGGATCCACTTTTATTAAGATTTAATTTTTAGTAGATTTCATCGTATGCCTTTCATGATGTTTAATACATGTCCAGCTCATGTGATCAGCATATCAGTTTATGTGTTTAGGATTCAGTTCAATTAGATTTTTCAGGTTTATTTTTAGTATACATTGTTAATATACCACCAGTCAAGTGTCGTGTAACAGCCTAGTCGAACCAGTCATACTCAGTAGAGTGAATCATCATGCTTAACACCTTAGAATTCATAAAATAATATTAAAAAAAAAACAATTTCACACCTTAGGATTCTTGTACTGAGGTCACAGATAAATTTTCAGTTTCAATACCTCATTTTAGCTTAACAGAGTCAACAAGAAAGTTTTAGTAATAGGTATGTAACGTTTTTGTCTGATCTCCAATTTTCATGAATTTTATATCATCTGAAAGCTAAGACTAAGACATACAACTTTCGTTTTGAACATATTCTCAAATTCGGGCCCGAACTAGGTCATAAATACAAGTCAAAGTCGCATAAACAGTGTTACACG
>SKCR01009833.1:0-23164 GCA_019454045.1 Zanthoxylum bungeanum
GTCTCTATTATCGGATATACATGACCTAGTCATAATATCCCGATGACTGCGGTACTTAAGAGCACTAGTACCGTATCCTACGTGACATCATCTCCACTATGACTGGAGTGACACTTCCGTCTTGACATCACACCCAATACTCTACGATTCTCAATATACCCAGCATTGGCGTACACAGAACCGGTTAAAGCCCTGGACGACCAAACTAAAGCATACCGATTGTCGCAAATATTAGCGATGCAAGTCTCAGGTTAAGACCAAATACACCTACCCTGATTCGGACTTCCATAGACACATAGTCATACTACCAATGGAATTCCGAGGGGTCTATCCAGAGCGAAGCTGTTTTCCGTACCATCGGTAAAACACAACCTCCTATTACACTTGCATGAGTATCCTATACCCAAATATATGAGAACTATGCCGTTATGATCTCACATAACACGCACAAGTGTAATACTAGTCTATTCCGCATTATCGATGTCCAGTCTCGATAATACTACGACTAGGGATATTTAATGATTAATCCTTCGTGGACTGATACTGTCTCATATCATCTCAATCCAGGAACTAATCATAGTGACCTCTTATCATTTATTCATCTAGGTGATCTAATCACAAATGATTAGAGTGCAATTTCTTTGTCACATAGTTAATTTGTACAACAACACCATGATCTGTACAAATAGTGACGCTATGGGTCATAATTGTCCAACAGCATCAAGTATGCCTTCTTACGTAGTAGACTGGAAGTTGGGTGTTGTTGTCTTCTTCTGATCAAATAGTGCTCACAGCTTGATCTGAGACTCCTAAGTACAGGAAAAGCCTTCATTGTCGAGTGGTTTTACAACAATGGTGGCGACGTTAAATATCGCTTGAGTTCTTTGAGAGCTTCTTCACAAGCTGGAGTCCACTCAAAGTTTTTTGCTTTCTTTATGGCTGAGAAGAACATAAAACTCTTATCTGTGGACTTGGAGATGAATCTGTTTAAAGCTGTAATTCTTCCTGCTAGCCGCATAACATCTTTTGGGCATGTAGGAGAGGGACTTTCAAGAATGGATTTGATTTGATCAGGATTTGCTTCAATGCCTCGTCGCGTGACAACATATCCCAAGAACTTCCCAGAGGCTACTTCAAATGCACATTTTGTTGGATTCAACTTCATCCCATACTTATTCATTATGTTGAATGCTTCTCCCAAGTGCTGTAGATGCTGATCAGATCTTGAAGATTTCACCAGCATGTCGTCTACATAAACCTCTATTGTTTTCCCAATCTGTTGAGAGAACATCTTGTTGACCATTCTTTGATAATTTGCTCCCGCATTTTTGAGGCCGAAGGGCATCACTTTGTAACAAAAAATGCCTTTATTGGTCACAAAGGCTGTCTTCTCTTGGTCGTCTGAATGCATAAGGATTTGGTTGTACCCAGAATATGCATCCATGAAACTCAACAATTCATGCCCGGCTGTAGCATCAACCATTTGATCGATATGTGGCAGTGGGAAAGAATCCTTCGGGCATGCCTTGTTCAGGTCTGTGAAGTCAATACAAACTCTCCATTTTCCATTTTTCTTTCGTACTACCACCACATTGGCTAACCAGTCTGGGAAATGTACTTCTTTAATGGCACCATTTTGTTACAATTTCCGGACTTCTTCATCAATGATCTGATTTCTTTCAGGGGTGAACTTTCTTCTCTTTTGCCGGACAGGAGGGTAGTCTGGATCTATGTGGAGTTGATGGGTGATCAACCCAGGGTCGATCCTTGTCATGTCTTCATGCGACCATGCGAATTGGTCGTGTCGTTTTTGCAAAAAATCACTCAAGTCTGCTCGAAGCTTGGGATCCAGATTTGCTCATATTTGAGTTTTGTGATCTGCATGTTCTGGATGAATTTGGACCTCGTCCAGTTCTTCAATACTTGGGAGTGTAGGCTCCAAATGATGAGGCCCGCTCTGTAATTGCTATGCTGAATGGATCTTAGCTTTCATTGTCGTCTGGTAGCATCCTCTTGAGGCAATCCTATCACCCTTTATTTTCTGAACCCCCCACTTCGTTGGAAACTTTGGAGTTTGATGATAAGTGGATGACACAGCCCTCATTTCATGAATCCATGGCCTACCGATGATAAGATTGTAGGCAGAAAGATAATCCAAGACTAGAAAAGTAGTCATTTGGTTAATTCCTCCTGCGTAGACTGGAAGACATATTTCTCCCAAAGTAAATTTCTGCTCACCACTGAATCCGATTAACACCGTTGTTCGTTTGTTAACTTTCCCCAGTTCAGCTCCCATATCCGCTAAGGCAGTTGCAAAGATGATGTTGGCTGAAGATCCCATATCTACCAGAATCCATTTGACCATAAAATTCGCCACCTGTAGGGAGATCACTAAAGCATCATGATGAGGATTCATACTTCCAGAATTGCTGTCGTCTGGAAACTCCATCATCAGATTTGTAAACTTTTTCTCCATAGAGACTGTAGAATGATGAATGTTTGACATGATAGCCCTGGCATGTCGTTTGGCCGCTGAATACGAAACTCCACTGATCTCTGATCCTCCTGAAATGAAATTCACTGTGTTATCGATTGGTGGAGGTGGAATTGGTGCTTCTTCATGTCCATCCCTCTCACTTCTCTGAGCGAATGTAGCTTTCCCTTTCTCTGTAAGTAAATCTCTTAGAAATCCTTTGTTCAGCAGCTCGAGGACTTCTAATCTTAATGCCACACATTCAGCCATCGTATGGCCGTAGTCTCGATGGTATTCACACCATTTACTTGTGTCTTTCTTTTTGAAGCTTTCTCTGCTGCGTGGAGGCCATCTTACTTCATTTCCCATTTTTTTTAATACCAAAACTAATTCTCCTGGAGAAATTGAAAAATTGTAATCTGGGAGTCTTGGCTTTTCTACTTGAGCTCTTTCCTGTGTTTTGTATGGCAGGGGTCTTCGATCAAAGTCCCTTCGGAGGGGCTGATGTTCTTTCCTTGTGTGACTCCTTTTCTCTGAATGATGCCTAGGTGTCATTCTTGCGAATTCTTTATGTCGTTTGGAAGTATGAGGCGTTCTCTTATTTTGCACATTGGAGGAATTATCTTTCCTTTTATTCCTCTTGTCTTCTTCCCATCTGATTTCGACTTGAGCTCGTGCCATGGCCTGGTCCATTATGTAGCATCGAAATTTAGTTAACTTTTTAAAGAGTCCGCTATCACAAAGTAACCCGTTTCTGAAAGCTTCCACAGCTGTCGGCTGATGTAGATCTGGAATTGTTATCCTCTCCTTGTTAAAACGGGCCACGTAGCTTCGCAAGGATTCACCCCTCCATTGTTGGATGGTACTAAGGTCGTTAGTAGTTTTTTCAAGTTTGCAAGAGCTGGCGAAATGCTCTACAAAATTGTCTGCTAATTGTTGATAGGACTTGATGGATCTGTATGGTAGATTGATGAACCACGTATGGGCAGGGCCTCCCAAAGTTTCTCCAAATCCTCTGCACATACCTGCTTCCCATTGAAGAGGAGCTAAGCCAGTTCACATCATTTTGTACTTGTAATGGATGACATGGTCGTCTGGGTCTGTGGATCCATCATATAGTTTCATGTCGGGTGGACTGAACTTCCGCGGTAACTCAATGGATGTAATGTTTTCCATGAAGGGGGTGTCAGAAATGGTTCCAGCTCTGCTCTTTTTTATTGGTAGTTTCACTCCTGGTAGGCTGGACATGATTTCTTCTTTAAATTCCTTCATTTCCCTTCTCATAGCGATGGCAACTTGTTGAGCTTGGTTGATGGGAGAATTTGGTAGGTCCCTCTGGTCATCATCATTTGATGGAATGTTGTATGTTGTTTCGTTAAATGCTCCCAAGAGATTAACTGGTGTGATACGGTTATTGGGTTGATCTGAGATATGATGCCGAGATGGGGATGAAATTAACTCCAACTGTTTCTGAAGGTTCTTGTTGGAATTACGAATGGTTAAATTTTCCTCTTCCAAAGCTTTTAATCTCTCCTGTATAGTGGCCAGTTGTGATGCCATTGGATCGGTTGTCTGTTCATTGCTTGAAGCCATGAAGTACTAAGCTGTGACTGTTGGTAGAATACAAAATCTTTGTTTGCAAATTATTGCTAGGGCCCCACGGTGGGCGCCAAATTGTGGATGCTGGATTTCGGCCGAGGTCCACAATCAGAATTTGGAAATAGGGGCACTAACAATCTTGCAAAACAAAGAAGAATGAATGAGAATAGACTGCCTACCGGTGTGGTAGGTACCGGGGGACACTCCGACGCCCAAGTCAGTAGTATGAAATGATCAGTAAATATGTAAAATGTGAAAGCAAGGTTTGATGTTACCTTAAATTCTTTTGGTAGCCGTGAGGGCGGTGATAAGTGTTTAAGGAGATGGAGTATTCTAAGAGAGCTAGTGTCAGAGAGCAGAGACTTGTAAGAAAGAGTTTAGTCTGCCTTGTCTCTCGAATTTCGTTCCAATTATAGATGAAAATTATCATCATTGGCAGCTGGCGTAAGTCCCACCACGTGCTTTGTGTATTTGATAAAAAGTCTGGGCAGGTAGGAATAAGTTTTGTGTCGGGCAAAGTAGAAGAATAGTAGTTGATATAATTAGGGGTTTTTGTATTTAAGCTTATGACTTAATTGTAATACAATAATACATAAATCTTTTTTGGGCCTGGCCTTTACCTTCGGGCTTTGCATACCATTTTGGGCTCTGCAAACTATTTTAGGCTTTTAAGGTAAAAGCCGGTTTTATCCTTGGCCCATTTTTGGTTCGTACAGTACCTAGTACTACGTTTATACCAATTTACAAGACAAGGTTGGCTTCTAGCAAAGCGCCATGCCTACCCAATTCTTCAGAAATATCCTTACAGGAATAAGTGATCTATATCAGGCGTAGTATACGTAGTATTGCATACTTCGATCCAGTATCGGATGTCACATGCCAGGCCTGAGGCTGGAATTGTGTATGCCCCGTACAAAGAACATATCGGATCTCTGGTAACTAGTCTCTATAATCGGATAAACATGACCTACTCATTTTATCCCGATGACTGCAGTTCATAAGAGAACCAGTTCCGTATCCTACGTGATCATCATCTCCACTATGACTGGAGTGATACTTCCATCTCTACATCACACCCAACACATTACGATTCTCAATATACCCAGTAGAGGCGTACACAGAACCTGTTAAATCCCTGGACCACCTAAAACCAAAGTATATTGATTGTCGCAAGAATTAGCGGTGCAAGTCTCAGGTTAAGAC
This sequence comes from Zanthoxylum bungeanum, assembly GCA_019454045.1. Lineage (NCBI taxonomy): Eukaryota > Viridiplantae > Streptophyta > Magnoliopsida > Sapindales > Rutaceae > Zanthoxylum > Zanthoxylum bungeanum. The sequence continues at coordinate 5,276 of SKCR01009833.1, forward strand.
CAAATACACCTACCCTGATTTTGGACTTCCATAGACACATTGTCATACTACCAATGGAATTCCGAGGGGTCTATCCAAAACGAAGCTGTTTCTGTACCATCGGTAAACACAACCTCCTATTACACTTGCATGAGTATCCTATACCCAAATATATGAGAACTATGTCGTTATGCCCACACAACGCGCACAAGTGTAATACTAGTCTTTTGTGCATTATCGATGTCCAATCTCGATAATACTCTGACTAGGGATATTTAATGATTAATCCTTCGTGGATTGATACTGTCTCATATCATCTCAATTCATGAACTAATCATATAGACCTCCTATCATTTATATATCTTGGTGATCTAATCACAAATGGTAAAAGAGCAATCTCCTTTGTCACATAGTTAATTTGTATAACAACACCATGATCTGTACAAATAGTGACGTTATGAGTCATAACTGTCCAACATTGAGTTGAAGGCATATCCTACAAACTTTCATTTAACTACCCTATCATCCAATTTGTTAGTTTGTGTGAGCTTAACATATGCGTCACATCCCCAAACTCTTAGATAACTAAGACTATGATGTTTCCCAGACCATAACTCATATGGTGTTTGACTAACAGTCTTGGAAGGAACTTGGTTGAGTAGTAGTGTTGCAGTTTCTAAAGCAACACCCTAAAATGAAAGAGGTAGATCCGTGTCTGGCATCATTGATCGGACTATATCTAATAATTTTCGATTTCTCCTTTCGAAGACCCCATTATGCTGTGGAGGTCCCGGAGGAGTCCACTGGGAAACAATGTCGTTTTCTCTCAAGTAATCTTGAAATGTGTTGTTTAAGTATTCACCACCTCGGTCAGACCTTAGTGACTTAATACTTTTATTAAGCTGGTTTTCTACTTCAGCTTTGAAGTCTTTGAATTTCTCAAAGGCTTCAGATTTGTACCGCATAAGGTACAAATACCCATATCGCGAGTGATCATCGATAAAGATAATGAAGTATGAGAATCCACCACTAGCGGTGACTGACATTGGTCCATATGCATCAGAGTGTATGAGTTCTAATGTCTCCGCTGCATGCTGTCATTTACCTTTGAAGGGTAATTTGGCCATTTTACCAAGTAAACAAGACTCACAAGTTCCATAAGGTTCATATTTGAAGGGTCTGAAATACCAATCCTTATTTAGCTTAGTTAATCTTGTTTCATTGATATGACCTAAGCGACTGTGCCATAGAAGTGATTCATTGAGATTATTCTGTTAGACAGTAATGACCCATAGCGTCACTATTTGGTAAATGATATTGTATTATTGTACAAAATTAACTATGTAGTAATGAAATTGCCTTTTCCGTTTTGTAATTTATTTACTTTGATATATAAATGGTAAAAGTCCATATGATTAGTTCCGGATTGTGATGATATGAGACAGTATCAATCCATAAAGGTTTAATCATTAAATATCCCTAGTCGTAGCATTATCGAGATTGGACATCGATAATGCGGAATAGACTAGTACTGCACTCGTGCATGTTGTGAGAGCACAACGACATAGTTCTCATATATTTGAGTATAGGATACTTATGCAAGTGCGGTAGGAGGTTGTGTTTTACCGATGGTACGGAAAACAGCTTCGCTCTGGATAGACCCCGCGGAATCCCATTGGTAGTATGTCTGTGTGTCTATGGGAGTCCGCTTCAGGGTAGGTGCATATGATCTTAACCTGAGACTTGCATCGCTAGTACTTACGACGATCGGTAAACTTTAGTTTTGATGGTCCAGGGCTTTAACGGGTTCTGTGTACACTCTTCTGGGTTTATCGAGAATCGTAGTGTATTGGATGTGATGTCAAGATGGAAGTATCACTTCAGACATATGGAGATGATGATCGCGATGGATTCAGAACTAGTACTCTATAATGGTTGCAACCATCGGGATATATGACTAGGTCAGGATTATCCGATTCAAAGAGACTGGTTGCTTGATATCCGATATGTGTATCGTACGGGGCAGACACATCTCCAGCCCCAGGCCTTACATGTGATCATCCGATACTGGTTCGATATACACTATACTACGGTATACTACGCCTGTTATAGATCTAATATTCCAGTAAGAATATTTCTAGAGAATTGGGTAGGCATGGCGTTTTGCTAGAGGCTAACCTTGTCTTGTAAATCGGTAAAAACGTAGTACTTGGTACGTACGTGTTCGGATAGTTCGACAACCGGATTTACTGCCAACATATCTAGAGGTCTCTTGGGTCGCTTCCCGAAGATTCACCGATGACGTATGATTCAAACTCAATTAATCTTGGATTAATTACGGAGAGACTTTATCTTGGATAAAGTACTATATAAAGAGAGAGAACGATTAATTTAGAATTAATCGTAAAATTATTATATTCGATATAATAATCGGAATTCGATTTCGACGCGAAATTGAAATTAGATTTTAATTCGGGCAAACGAGTTAATTTAGAATTAATTCGTTAGCGACGTAAATAATAATTTCGCTAGGCGCAATTATTTATTTAAATTCGATTTAATTAACGTCGCGACGTAAGCTCGATATTTTGGAAATATCGAACCCGAACGCGTGAGTGCACGTGGGCCCACTTTCATTTGGAAACGTGTGGGGCCCACATGACACTTGTCATTATTTGCATTATTTAATCAAGATGCAATGCATGAAGATAGTGTACAAAGCACTCAAAGGTAATGCATGGAAATTGAGTGTTAGACACTCTAAGTCTTTGCATGGTTTGTGTTATATTTATTATTATTTAATATAATTATGACATAAATATAATTGATTTTTGAGACAAAAATCATATCTTCTTCCTCTCTCAAATTACCGAAAACAGTAAGCTCAAAACTCTCTCCAATTTTCTTCATTTGTTTGTGGCAAGACAAGAAGAAAGTGTGCTTGTTTGGAACTCTAACACACAAGTTTGGCTAGCAACATCAAGGGATCATACAAGGTGTTATGGGAAACTCATCTTAGAGCTTGGAAGGATCAAACTAAGCTTGGAGCTTCTCTTTACTGCTTGGCCGAATTCCCCACTGCACAAAGGAGCAATTTGCTTCATCCATTGCATCCACATTTGGTTTTTGTGAGTATTGTTTCCGCCATTACTTCAATCTAGTTCATTCTTATATATATTTTGCTTGTTTTTGATCTTGGGACATGGTTATTAGATTTCCAACATATTCGAGTTAACGTTTTATATATTAGAGGTTTAACATTCTTTGTTAGTTTGTAAGACATAGATACCATTATTCAAAATACCATCTCCATATTTTATTTCATTGAAATAAATAGAACATTCATTACAACTTATTAGGCATGAAAAGCCTTTATTACATAAAGAAGAAATTGAAATGATGTTCTTTACTAGAGAAAACACATAAATACAATCTTCTAAGTCTAAAACTAAACCATTTGGCAAAACTAATGAATAAGTCCCCATACACAATGCAGCTAGTTTTGCTCAATTACCTATGCGTAAGTCAACCTCCCCATGACAGAGTCTCCTACTGTTTCTCAGGCCCTGCACATTGTTACACAAGTGAGTCCCACAACGGTGTCCAGCGCCCAAGTACAAGGTTCAGAGTTTTGAGAATATAGTTCAATCATATACAACATACGTGAAACATTGGGCTTCTTGGCCTCTTGGGCTTCCCTAGCTTCCTCGGCTTTCAAGGATCTGCAGTCTTTCTTCAAATGACCATTCTTTCCACAAAAGAAACATTTCCCCTTTCCCTTTTTCTTCTCCACTTTACCATTGGGCTTTAGGTGATCTGGAGCCTTTGTCTTGCCCTTAATTTTCTTTGGGCCTCGTGGCTTCTGGTCCGTACCCGTAAGTATGACGAAGGTTTTAAGCTCCGGTTTCAAGTCCTTCTCTGTTTGCTTTATCAGATTGTGTAATTCTGCTAAAGTAACTTCTTTATTAGACAGATGAAACTGCATAATAAAGTTAGAGAAGTCTTTTGGTAAGGACTGAAGAATTAGATCGTGACCTATCTCATGATCCATGATGAACCCGAGGTTGGCCAATTTTTCAATGTGGCCAATCATCTTAAGCACATGTCCACTAACAGATCCTTACTTATACCTTGTTTGGAATAAGGCACATGACATTTGGAATCTCACGGTATGAACGGAAGTTGAATACAACTCCTTCAAGTGAAAGATGATGGTTTGAGCATCTATATCTTCGTGAGCTTTCTGAAGTTCATCCGACATAGAGCCAAGCATTATGCAAACTGCTTGCTCATCATCATCGACGTGTTTCTTCCAAGCATCAAATGTATTTTGGTCAGCATCTTCTACGGGTTCAGGGGGAAATGGTCTTTCAAGAACATATAAAATCTTTTATTGTCGTAAGATAATTTTATGGTTTCTAAACCAGTCATTGAAGTTGTCCCATTTGAGCTTATGCTCATCAAGGATGGAACGAAGTGATAATCTGTTTGCCATTTGAATGTTTGTGAAATATTTTAACCCACCTGTTAAGAGAGAATGTTAAAATTAGGAATATGTTTTCATTAATGTTTCATAATAAAATTGGCTTTTAATATTATGAAGTTGCTCTCACTCAATTGTTTTAAAATTTTAAGCAAATCACATCAACCCCAATATGATGGATTTCTTGTGGGTAAGGATCCCATTATCATCATTTCATAACACCAACTAGGGCCGGTCATTATAAAATACGATAATTAGGTAGGTTCACAATAAATTTATGATATAAATCAAAATTCCTTGATCATTGGGTTGGGCAATCAAACATGCCATAGCTTATGCTAGTCCTTGTGGACACCTAATCTTTGCCACTAAGTTATAAGACCACGCCTAAAGGGTCGCCACGTCTTATGACTCAGAAAAGTCAAACCATTATCAATAGTACGATTTAGGGACAAATTAGTATTGGTCAGTTTGATAAGGCCTAGTCCTGCCAATACGGTTTAAGCCCTTTGGGTCTATACTTTACAATGGGAGGAAAATTTTAGACTTAAATTATTATTGAGGATTTTAGCAAGTTTAAGTGAATAACTGTCAAATGGATTCCTCCATTGAAAATTCCCCAGAGGGAGAGTGGAGCGAACTCTCTTAAATACCCTTACCTCTTAGGCTCTTATTGCTTTGGTGACAGGAATAAACAATATATCCTCCAAATTATTCCAACACTTTAAATATGCTTTAAGGTAAGCCTTGAGTAAATGATTATCTAGATGTCTTCACAGCTTTTCCTTTTGGCAATAAAAAGGTAGTGAGTGAAGGAAAACACCAAATCATTATCTAACTCTAATAATACCTTTGGTTAAATTAACTTTAGTTTGGAAAGTTTTATTAACGCTTTGGTCCCACTCCACTTGTATCTTTTATAATGTCTTTTATTATAAACAAGTGATTTATATTTATTAGCCTTAAAGGTAATAAATCTCTAAGTTCGTCATGGAATAATTACTTAGCTAAGGGATAAGCAATACACTCTCTATTTCCTTAGAAAGTCTCTAGATGCTTGCACCCTAAAATAATCATGCCAATTCTAATCATACATAGAATCATCAAGCATATGAGTTTTAATATGTTAAAATTATTTTAGGCATTAAATAACTTTGATTAATATTTAATTATGATAATGCATTTTATTTTATTCAAATAAATTTACTATTCACATTTTTTTACAGATACGTGAACTTTAAATGCAATTTCATAATTCCAATATTAACCAAATCATGCAAACCAAGTACCTAAAAGTAAGTTCAGGGTGTTAGATTTCCAACGAGCTTTTACACACCCAATTTCGAGTTCAAATAAGAGAGAACTAATCAAACCAAAAACAGCGCGCTGATACCATTGTTGGGAAGTGGCCGCGAGTGCGCAGTAGAAAATTAAAAATTATGATGCCGATATCCCTTTACCCAAGACCCATTTGTTTTAATTATTCTACAAGCCTATGTATGTTATTATATATTCAAATCATAAAAACTCATAAAACATGCAAAGAACATAAACTTAAACATGTTAACTATCATAAGAACTCTAATTAAAAATAATGAAAGAAAAAGACTTACTTGAACCGAAGACTCCACCAGTCCTCCCTCTAATCTACAAGCTTTTCTTGAACTCAGCAAGCTCTTCCATGTTCCAAAGAGTCACCCAAGTGTGTGGCCTCCAAAGGTGCACACACCAAATCCAAAACTCAACGGCAAGTCTACGCCTTGAGTGCACGGGTATTTTGCCATTGGTGCTAGCCTAGGCAAATACCTCAAAAATTTTTACTTGAGATTCCTCTAGTCAATAAGACTTAAGGATCCTCAAAATCAGTGGCTTACTCTTAAACTTTAGAGTTGCTCACTTATATAAACCCAAGATATGAAAGGTTTTGGTGTAAAAATTTGTAAAGAATTCTTTAGGTTTATATAGGTGCTCCAAAGACAAAAAAAATTAATTAAGAATATGATGTGGGATAAATGCTAATTAAATCTTAGCCATTGGATCTTAATATAGTGGTTTAATGAGATTATAAAACCCTAATAAGAGTTTGGGCTGAATTGGAATTCAAAACAAATAAAAAATAAAAAACGCAGATTTTTATTTATTTATTTATTTATTTTCTAATTCATTTTTCCAATTCCCAAAGTGTCCCTATCGTCATTCACCAATCTCTAAGCCACTTTGGAACCTCATAAATGATATGTTCAATAATTAAACACATTGAACCATTTATGAACAATTCCTACAGCAATCATAGATGCTGTTAAATTTGTGTTGTGCACAGTTAACCATTGATTTCGACTTTGTTATGTGTGACCTTTTGGGTTCCCCTCAAGTTGGACATGAAATGAATCGGGATAATTTAATCGAACATAAATTATCCTCCGATCAGATGGTCGTTCGATTTCAATGACCAAGGTTGACATCTATCAACATGCCAAGGCCCCCAAATGATATGATTTACATATGATACGGTCCATCGCCTTACTGTATCCCCACCGTTTGACCTAGGGTATGGAAAAAGTCTACCCATATAGTCAAAGGTATGATGTTGATAGTGTCTTGAATCGTGCTAACCCAAGAATCTCACATGATTATTCCGCTGCGGCCACAGTCTCAAGCACTGATCACACATATCAACCCGCGAACTGGAATACTACTCTTATAAGAAAATATTATCCGAAAGAGTGGCGATTCTCTGTTGTATCATTACAAAATTCATGTGTTCAACAAATGACCCAATCATACCCTTATGACCGGATCTTTTGAACCAGGGAAGGAGAATGTCAAAGTCATTTGATCCACACATAAGATTGTAAAGACCTCAAGTCTAAGGACCAGTCATACAATCGATACATGAAAGTTCTCACACACACATGAGATAAACACTCCATGTGAAAACATTCGACGGTCAGTTTGATGGACATGAGCAACTCATGCATCCATGTGATACACCAAGCAGACGGATCTCCGCTAGCAGCCTATGAGATCGGCTACCCCACTTAAGGGCGGATCATATCATCATCATAGTCTCTCCGCTTTGTGAACGCCCAGATTATTCATAAAACTATGACTATGAACGTTTGAGAGTAATGATTCTCATAAGGCGTGGAAGCCATCATCTTATTACTCCAAGGGCTTTATTACAGTGTTTGATGATTCATATAATTTCTGTAAGACACGTATAATAAAGATTGTATATTACAAATACATGTATATATAGCCCATCCACAAGTTGGGTATAGGGCATATCCCTAACAATATATATATACGAGACTCCTAGGCTCATAAGACCAGCAGTATGTGTAATTAGATTACCATAATAAAAAAGGTCTAAGGATAAGTTCCCACATTCCCAACCCTCGTTAGACAACAGTCGCAGAGTCGGACCTTTAAGGTTGCTTCAAGATGTTCCCATAAATAAGTGAGAGTATGGTGAAGGAAGACCGGAACGTAAAACTTTCAGATGAAGTTTAAGAATGGAATAAAAGTGAGTGACAGTTCTGAGCAAAAGCGTCAGAAAAGAAGTTGTTCTAATGGAGCAGTACAAAAATAAAGTAGTAGTCAAGTAATGACCAAGATTCCAAGGAACCGAGGTTTGATGAAATAGTGGATATGTAAAGCAATAAGATATTCCTTAGGTAAGAATACAGAGACATAGACCAAGAAAGTTCTCAGTACATAGTAGAATAAAGTAGATGATGAAAATAGTACTAAGGAAAAAGTTAGGGAATAAAGCTGTTAGGATGCAATGACAGTAGGAGAGAATACCTAATAAGTACAGACAAAAGTGTGTAACAACAAGGTAATCTTCAGTCAGGTAATCATATAAAGTACCCAGCCCTAATCTAAGTTGACCAAATCACCACGAGCTTGGGGTAGCCTTAACCACAGGAATGGGTGGTTTGGTAGAAATGTAGTATAAAATGAGAAAATAAATTTACTACATATAAAGGACCATAAAGAGAGAATATCCCAGCATATAACCTAGTTTGGAAAATGAGTTGGTGTGGAGGGAGAACAACCCGATTTATAATAACAATGGAAGCAAAGTAGGAAAAGAGTTTGAACTTTAGCCATACAATTAAGCATGACTCATTAGCTAATCCAGAAGGACCACTAGCAAATTACCCATAAACAACATCAGTAAGCCAGGAAATCCTAGGCCCCCATAGATAAGCAGAGACATTAGAATTTGAAAAGAGAAGCTAAAAAGCAGTTAAAGCTTGGTAAGGAGAATATAGAGAGTTGAGTAGTCAAAATATGAGAGAGAATATTAAGATCGAATTGAACAAGTGGGGAAAATGAAGTATTGAGTGCGAGCATTGTTAGTAACGACAAGGATCACTCTTGTAAACCTCTTGATTCCGGAAAGGGAACATGAGAAGCCTAATCGTGGGACACCAGTATTTCTAGTAAGAGTCAAAAGTACTAACCAAGAAGAACCCGATTGAGTCGAATAATTGATGAGCATAACTTAATATCTAGAGAAAGAATAGATCAGTATTTCTTAAGAATGTTGAGCACAACTAGAAGTCCAGAAATGAGGTAGCCAAGAATACTCAGTAAAGATCATATGAAACGAGAACAAGGTAGCACCTTTCAGTAAATAACTTAAGGAATAGTCATTGAAGCCTCGATCTCTGAAGCGATTTACCCATGTATAACAAGAGGAACGATGCATGAGTTAGATATTAAGAAAGATAGATAATATCATATACTTATTAGTCAAGTGAGAGGTGATCAGCCAAGCAAATACCTTAGTTGTTAAGTTATATAAATCCCCGATGAAACAATGCAATTTTAGAAAAGAAATAGTTAAAATAGATAAATTAGTACGCATCTCTAGTTACGACCTCCAAGTCATGACATCCTAGATTAAGCTTGATCATCACGTTATCCTGTGGGGTAACGATAGGACACGGAAAATTGTTGGGAAAATGGTATAATATAGTGGATGAATAAGAGATGGGTGTATAGTCAGTTAAAGCTGGTAGTGTATAAGAAACTCAAAAATCCGGAGATCTATGATTAGAACCCAAGTTTAAAAAGGATTCAAGGACGTATCCTATTTAGGGGGAGAATTTATAACGACCGGTAGTTTCTACTATTGTTGCACTATAGAACTGTTATATCACGGAGTGAGTTTTACGTAATATAAATTATTTTCGAGTATATATATACATTCATGGAACAACTTTGGGGATAAAAGGTAAATTCTTCGAAACTTCGATGTGAAATTCTTCGATGTTCCACTCCAGATAGACCATGGTATTTGGGATGTAACTTTCTCATACGAACTCCGAGTTTTATGAATTTTATATCATCAGAAAGCTGAAATCGAGATCTACAACTTTTGTATTGAACATTTTTCTAAATTTGAATAATAAGTAAGTCAAAAACGTAAGTAAAAAATCAGGATGAATAGTGCTCGGACCAATCTAGAAAATTCTTCAAGTTTCTCTAAGTTTCTACATAATTATTTTATGGTGAAATTTTCATATGGGCCCTAATATAAAAAAAGGATATTATTTCCCACTACCAGAATAAGAATTGGAGTGAAGAAAGAAGGAAACAAAAACGTGGGAGAGAAGAGGATGAAGAAGAAGAAGAAGAAGAAGAAGAAGAAGAAGAAGAAGAAGAAGAAGAAGAAGAAGAAGAAGAAGAAGAAGAAGAAAAGAAGAAGAAGAAGAAGAAGAGGAATAATAATAATATAATAATAATAATAATAATAATAATAATAATAATAATAATAATAATAATAATAATAATAAGAGAGAGAAAAAAAAGAATAAGAAGAAGAAGATGAAAAGAAAAGAAAAGAATATGAGCAACAATGGAGGGGCTTAGACAATGGTGGAAATCAAAAGAAAGAGGTAAGAAATCCATGACCCAAATTGTGAAATATTAAATTTTGATGATTTGATACTTGTATTAGGTTGTAAGCTTGGGTGTGATGATGATTGTGTGATTTTGTATTAAGACAATGGATATGTTGATAAACCCCAACTTGTTAAGTTTTGGGTATAACTTTGGGAAGTATATGAAATGGATTAAAAGTTGATTATTGATGAGATAATGGTTTAGAGTATGTGAGATGGAGTGATATATGATGTATTGTTTATTGGTTTTTAGTATGTAAGTGTTAGTATCGAGTGTAATATGGTGTATTATGCATTGGATGATCATGAAGAACAAAAACAGAATCCTGGAAACTGGCTCGTGTCGCTAAGTGGAAGGGCGTTGCGTCGTGACGCTCAAAGCAAAAATGGTAGCACGTCTCTGGATGTTGCGCATCGCAACGCGTGGCACAATATTTTCCTAAAATAGTTTTAAACTATCCCAGATCCACCTTAGCGTGTTGGAGACCACCCTTAGAGTCTTGTATCAGTTCGCATGCATACATTGCATTTTATTCCAAGCATGATATACTAAGTGACGATATCACAGACTTGAATTGAGAAAGTTTAGCCTAGTTCTGAAACTCATCTCATGGTTCGTAATCTAACCAAGTTACCATTTATAGACCATTGCAGAAATCGCATTTTTCTTCGACGAAACAATATAGCACCAGCCAGATTCCAATCTGTGAGTGGACAATCTCATTTTAAACTGACTTTCATTCTGTTATTTTTCGTTTCAGACTTATATTTTTACTCTTAAGGGCGTTAGATTATTTTTACTAAAGTTATTTCATGAAAGTTTATTTTTAAGTTACGCTTGAGATAGAAATATTTTTCAGACATGAGATTTATGGTTTTCAAGGCATGGGGAAAAATCCACCTCAGTATGTAACTTGTACAGACATGGAATTGACGGACAAAGAACATGTGCACATGTAGATGACTGGGGGGACGGCGATACATAACGCCCTCAGATCCTAGTTCAGGACTAGGGATGACAAATGCCCCTAGATCCTAGTTTCAGAACTTGGAGGGTAGCATAGATCCGTACCCCCAGTTCTAGTTCAGTGTCTTGGGGGACGGTGATATGTAACGCCCCAAGATCACTAGTTTCAGGGACAGTAGTGGCATGCTTTGGGGGACGGCGATACGTAACGACTCAAAGACATGGATTTACACTCTTGGCTCCAATTAGGCGTATGGGGGACGGTGATACGTAACGCCCCCATACGTCAAGTTTTTCAGAGACATATCATTTTTCAGATAACAGACATTTCAGAATTAGTTTTCAATATAGATCTTTCATAGATAAGTTTACAAATTAGACTTTCAGAAACAAATTTCAAAAGGATAAGTTTTTATTAAAGAGATTTCAGATAAAGTTTTCAAATAAAGAGTTTTCATATAAAGTTATTTCTGGAAATTCCAGTTTTAGAACCAAATGTTTTATAACTGTATTTTAAGTTTTACGTCCACTCACCTAGATCGGACAACGATCTAACCCCCACACTCTCAGTTTCCTTATTTCACAGGTATTCTCGGAGGACAAGCTCGAGAGAATGGATACTGATGCAATCATTAGGGTTTGGAGTCCACCAGTTCAAGTCAGAAAGAGTAAGAGTCCAGTCATAGTATTAGTTTCTGATTATGTGACACTCATTGTAAAAATATGATTTTTATGTATTCAGTTATTGAAGTTGAGTTGCATGTTCAGTTGATAAGTTTGGGCCACAGGCCCATACATATGATATATAATTAAATGAAAGAATATTAGTAATTATTTATAGTTGAAGAGTTAGAGGCTCAGGGGAATGGTATGGCATGTTCCATGCCGATAACATCTCTCGGATTAGGGATGTTACAGTTTGTTGGGTATGGACCGATGCAATCAGTAATCAAGTGCGAAGTAAGATAGGATCTATCGGCCCATATGTGTACCATAAGGGGTTTAGGTATCCATGTGAGTAAAGTCACGATTCTTAAAGACTTTGGCCAAAGCCGATCACTTAGGGTGGATCGCATCAATTGTAAAGAATCATGGACATGTCGACATAAGATGTGCACCTTGGAAACTTGATGATGTATTCTATGTTTCCTAAGCATAACTCAGATAGCCTACAACGGAGGGATTTTTAAACATATGTGATGACCTAGATTTGTATAGGTCAGAAAGGTCGTTCGTGTTCTTCATGAATTCAGAGGTGGTCGAATTGCGTACATATTATCTCGGCTTATATGACGAACGTGTCCGAATATAGAGAGTTCCAATATGAAGTGTTCCCGTTGAGCACTTGGGTAGCCGATTAATTTTGATAAAAGATAATATTTCGATATTATAATTATCAACTAAGATAATCAAATGTTATTGGATAATATTGATTATTTACTTTGACCTAATTTCATTAATTGGATTAATTCAATAATTACACAAGGCTTAATTGTAAAATCATAATTATCTCTACCATTTGAGGATATTATGGTAATTGTAAGTATGTAATAATATGTGGTTTTGGCTTGATTTAATTGGATTAAATCAAAGTGGCAAACATTGAACTAATCCATTTCCTAATCCTTGGCTTGATTTAATTGGATTAAATTAAAGTGGGAGAAAATGAAGATTAGTCACACCTAATTATACATATTTTGACAAATTGGATTAAGCCTGCATAAAAGTTGATTACAACTTTTATTAATTAAAAATTGCCTAAGTTTTGCTATAAATAACAAGCTTTAGAAAGGTTTTAATTACAAGTACAAATACAATCAAATTCTTAGAGAAATTAGCCTAAGTTAGATAAGTGTTTAAAGAAGCTTGTGAGGTCTCTACAACATTTCATCTAGGAGAAATCAAGATTCGATCTTGAAGTAAAGCTTGCTAGCATTGGAAATAAGATTGGATCTTGGAGTCAAGCTTGCACACCTTGGAGGTTCTCCAACAATTTCAATAAAGGAGAAGTAGATTGGAATCATACATCAAGCTTACTAGGTAATGTTTGATCTTCTCCTAAGCTATGTTCATGATCAAGATTATTAGATGCATGATCACATAGCTTAATTTTGAAATAAGGCTAATCAATTGTTTTAGGATACTTTAGAAGTAAAAAAACACAACATGCTTATAATTTTGGTCAAAGATGTTCATGTTGGACATTGAACAATTAATTTGAGTTTGGAACTCTAGATTAAAACTTAGAGCTATGGCTACCATTCTAGATTTACTTGACCACCTTTAGGTGAACTAGAATTGTTCATGAGATATTTCTAATTGGGATTCTAAAATGGTTTGTGTATTGGATTCAAAATTTACACAAATACGTATTTAGAATAAATTTATGTTTTTGTAAAAATATTTGATATTTTGAAAAACTTGAATTTTATTCTATAACACGTGTTAATGTTGGTTTTGAAATTAAAAATTAATTTTGGGTGTTTTTGAAGTGTTTAGGGAAGATCAAAAGCTATTAGGGTAATAGACCCTAATTGTTTCAGCTCTCTGGAAATTTTCCACAGAGCTGAAGCTTTGTTTTTTAAAACAAATCAATTGAAAGAAACAATTAAAAAAAGTGTGATGTGTGTTACAATGACACACGCACTGTAGCGAGCACTGTGAGCGCGTCACTATTGCACGCACGGGTACGCTCTACGTGCACTGATTTTGTTTTCTCTCGTTTTGGAGCTTCCAGACTCCGATTCAGTCCCGGTTTTTACCTACACACTCGTAATGGAATATAGTATTTCATTAAATAAATTAAAATTATACCTATACTTGATTTCCATGGGTTAGACCCATTTGCACTTCCCGGGCACCGATCCGACCTTAGGGTTCCATAATTGCCCCAACAGCCACTACTACAAACAGAACATTTAAATCAATCACATTAGAAGTTTTTCAAATTTACTAATTTACGATGAATTCAGAGCTATCAACATTTGTTATCCTTTATACTTTACCCATGTTAAATTTTCATATTTACATGTCTACATATGTGCCAATCTCATAGCTAACATTCAAAGCAAACAAAGCAAAACTCGAATACCATAGAGTATATCGTTAACATCAATTCCACTTCAGTCACGTGAAATAACAAGTCATACATATTAGGGATATGCCCTATACCCAACTTGTGGATGGGCTATATGTACATGTATTTGTAATATTTTCATTAATTAATAAAATGACAATCTTTATTATACATGTCTTACATAACTTATATGAATCATCAACACTGTAATAAATCCCTTGGAGTAACTATATGGGTAGATACTTTCCGTACCCTAGGTCAATAGATGGGATACAGTGAGGTGATGGACCGTATCATATGTAAATCGCATACGTAATGGGTATATATATCTTTCCTTCTCATTTGGGGGCCTTGACATATCGCTAGATGTCAACCTTGGTCATTGAAATCGAACGACCATCTGATCGGAGGATAATTTATGTTCGATTAAATTATCACGATTCATTTCATGTCCAACTTGATGGGAACCCAAAAGGTCAAACACAACAAAGTCGAAATCAATGGTTAAAAGTGCACAATGCAGATATAACAGTATATATGATTGTTGTAGGAATTGTTCATAAATGGTTCAATGTGTTTAATTATTGAACAGATCATTTATGAGGTTCCATAGTGGCTTAGGGATTGCTGAATGACAATGGGGGCACTTTGGGAATTGGAATAAAAAAAATACTATTCATATGAATAGTAAAAAAAATTTTGTTATTTGTTTTGATATCCAATTCGGCCCAAACTCTTATTAGGGTTTTATAATCTCATTAAACCACTAAATTAAGATCCAATGGCTAAGATTAAATTAACTTTTATCCCACATCGAATTCTTAATTAATTTTGTTGTCTTTGGAGCACTATATAAACCCAATGAATTCTTCACAAATTTTTACACCAAAACCTTTCATATCTTGGGTTTATATAAGTAAGCAACTCTAAAGTTTAAGAGTAAGCCACTAATTTTGAGGATCCTTAAGTCTAATTGACTAGAGGAACCTCGAGTTAAAAGTTTTGAGGTATTTGTCTAGGCTAGCACCAAGGGCAAAATATCCGTGCACTCAAGGAGTAGTCTTGCCGTTGAGTTTTGGCTTTGGTGTGTGCATCTTTGGAGGCCACACACTTGGGTGGCTCTTTGGAACGTGGAAGAGCTTGCTGAGTTCGAGAAAAGATTGTAGATTGGAGGGAGGACTGGAAGAGTCTTCGGTTCAAGTAAATATTTTTCTTTTGTTATTTTAATTAGAGTTCTTATGATAGTTAGGATGTTTAGGTTTATGTTCTTTGCATGTTTTATGAGTTTTTTGCTTAGAATATATAGTAACATGCCTAGGCTTGTTGAATAATCAAAACAAATGGGTCTTGGGTAGAGGGAAAGCGGCATAATAAATTTAATTTTCCGCTGCGCACTCGCGGCCGCTTCCCAATAGTGGTATCAGCGCGCCGTTTTTGTTTTGATTGGTTCTCTCTCATTTAAACTCGAAATTGGGTGTGTAAAATCTCGTTGGAAAAATAACACCCTGAACTTAATTTTAAGTATAAGTGTTGCATGATTTGGTTAAGATTTAAATTGTGAAATTGCATTTAAAGTTCACGCGTCTGTAAAAAATGTGAATAGTAAGTTTATTTGAATAAA
Organism: Zanthoxylum bungeanum; assembly: GCA_019454045.1. NCBI lineage: Eukaryota > Viridiplantae > Streptophyta > Magnoliopsida > Sapindales > Rutaceae > Zanthoxylum > Zanthoxylum bungeanum. The sequence continues at coordinate 21,320 of SKCR01009833.1, forward strand.
ATAAAATACAATATCATAATTAAATATTAATCAAAGTTATTTAATGCCTAAAATAATTCCAACATATTAAAACTCAAATGCTTGATGATTCTATGTATGATTAGAAATGGCATGATTATTTTAGGGTGCAAGCATCTAGAGACTTTCTAAGAAATATACAGTGTATTGCTTATCCCTTAGCTAAGTAATTATTTCGTGATGAACTTAGAGATTTATTACCTTTAATGCTAATAAATATAAATCACTTGTTTATAATAAAAGACATTATAAAAAATACAAGTGGGTTGGGACCAATGGGTTAATAAAACTTTCCAACTAAAGTTAATTTAACCAAAAGGTATTTCTAGAGTTAGATAATGATTTGGTGTCTTCCTTCACTCACTACATTTTTAAAGCATATTTAAAGTGTTTAAAGTGCTTAAAGTGCCAAAAGGAAAAGTTGTGAAGACATCTAGATAATCATTTACTCAAAGATTACCTTAAAGCATATTTAAAGTGTTGGACTAATTTGGAGGATCTATTGTTTATTCCTATCACCAAGGCAATAAGAGCCTAAGAGGTAAGGGTATTTAAGAGAGTCCGCTCCACCCTCCCTTGGGGAATTTTCAATGGAGGAATCCATTTGATAGTTATTCACTTAAACTTGCTAAAATCCTCAATAATAATTTAAGTCTAAAATTTGCCTCTCATTGTAAAGTATAGACCTAAAGGGCTTAAACCGTATTGGCAGGACTAGGCTTTACCAGACTGACCAATACCATTTATCCCTAAATCGTACTATTGACAATGGTTTGACTTTTCTGAGTCATAAGACGCAGCGACCCTTAGGCGTGGTCTTATAACTTAGTGGCAAAGATTGGGTGTCCACAAGAACTAGCATAAGCTATGACATGTTTGATTGCCCAACCCAATGATCAAGGAATTGTGATTTATATCATAAATTGGTTGGAACCTGCCTAATTATCATATTTTATAATGACCAGCCTAGTCGGAGTTATGAAATGATGATAATGGGATCCTTGCCCACAAGAAATCCATCATATTGGGGTTGATGCGATTTGCTTAAAATTTAAAAACAATTGAGTGGGAGTAACTTCATAATATTAAAAGCCCATGTTATAATGAAACATTAATGAAAACATATTCCTAATTTTTACATTTTCTCTGAACAGATGGGTTAAAATATTTCACAAACATTCAAATGGAAACATAGTATCACTTTGTTCCATCCTTGATGAGCATAAGCTCAAATGGGACAACTACAATGACTGGTTTAGAAACATTAAAATTTTCTTACGACAAGAAAAGATTTTCTATGTTCTTGAAAGACCATTTCCCCTGAACCCGCAGAAGATGCTGACCAAGATACATTTGATGCTTGGAAGAAACACGTCGATGATGATGAGCAAGCAGTTTGCATAATGCTTGGCTCTATGTCAGACGAAATCCAGAAAGCTCACGAAGATATAGATGCTCAAACCATCATCTTTCACTTGAAGGAGTTGTATGCAACTTCTGTTCATACCGTGAGATTCCAAGTGTCATGTGTCTTATTCTAAACAAGGTATAAGGAAGGATCTATTAATGGACATGTGCTTAAGATGATTGGCCACATTGAAAAATTGGCCAACCATAGGTTCATCATGGATCATGAGATAGGTCACGATCTAATTCTTCAATCCTTACCAAAAGAATTCTCTAACTTTATTATGTAATTTCATCTGTCTGATAAAGAAGCTACTTTAGCAGAATTGTACAATCTGTTAAAGCAAGCAGAGAAAGACTTGAAACCGGAGCTTAAAACCTCCGTCATGCTTACGGGTACGGACCTGAAGCCATAAGGTC
>SKCR01009834.1:0-23204 GCA_019454045.1 Zanthoxylum bungeanum
CTGGGGCTTTGATGTTGAGATGCCGACCTGAGGTCGAGATTTGATGATTTTGTTGTATATGGATGCTGGCTATAGGCCAGGTTGCATGATGTTCTGCATACATCATGCCAAAATTTTGTCGGATTCAGAGGCTTATGGAGATGGGTTTTCCTGTCTCCTACCGGTAGCATCCTGGCCTAGGCGGGATGTTACACATTGCCCAGAATTTTCAGGAATTTATAAAACAGCCTAGAATTTTAATTAATTGCAATTTGGCCCAATTTGTTCAAAACACATCAAGATCAAATCCAATTAATCCCAAAATTTACATGCATCAAATATACATTAAATTAAAGCATATATATGAAAAGCCCCAAAATTTGAGTGGGTTAAGAACCCTAATTTCACAAATCACTCAAATTGGGCAATTTACACTAAATTAATGAAATTCAATACTTTAATCTTCAAATTACCACACCAATTAATTCTCACCATCATGAAATTAATCAAGAAAAATTCTAGGCTAATTATGAATGGCTAATTAACTCTAGAATGACAACTTTAATTTTCTAATTAATCAAATAAGCTTAATTACTCCTAAGTAGCTTATTAATTAATCAAACATGCTTAACACCTTCAAACAATTTTTCCAACACAATAATTAACATAATTAAACATTAGAGAAAATTCTAAACTACACAAGTTGATGTATAGAATCAAAGAAACATTTTCAAGTTGAAGAATGTTGGAAAAAAACTACAAAACTCCAAGCTTTTTAAGATTTCTTTCCTTTAGTTCTTCACTTTTCTCTCAATTTTAACTTAGTAAATCTTTGTGTATATTGTCCAAGTGATGAAAATGAAAACCAAAATAATTTATATGTCCAATTTTGGTCTTTGCCATGAGTCACCAAAAGGGAAAATAAATTATTTCATTTGTTTTATTTTCATTAGTCCAAGTTTCATTTATTAAAGATAACCTTTATTAAAAATAAAACAAACTTACATGTGTTACCAATAAGGTAATGTCATTTCCAACTTCATAAAGCTGAAATCATTACTTAAAGATATTTATTTTATAGATTAATTTAATTATTTAATAATTAAATAAATAATTAATAAATATAAGTATCTTAAAAATATGTGTTATATTTACAATAAATATCTCAAATACATATGTTAATGATATAAGTCAAATACCACAATTTGATATTTTATTATTGTGTATTTAATAAAATAAAGTATTAAATAAAATACACATTAATATTGGAAATGACCGATAGGTCCCTATTGCATGTATTTTCCGTTTCACCATTAAACGAGTTCTAAATAATCAATATTATTTATAATTGTTGCCCTAGTGCTCTACGAGTAAATTTCATTAGTGAGACTCTAGATTTAGACATATCCGTCACGAAATCAAATTTCGTGTCCATAATTCACCCACCCGTAAATTGTGACGAACACAGATAAACTCACTTAATCATACAGGTCAAGGTCACTGCATACATATAATCCCTCCGTCACATGTATCTGGATTAATTAAGAGATACATATACAAATGTTAAATCTCTATAGATATAATCACGTCGACGTTTCTATTAGCAATCCCTCAAATAATACTTAGAACTAATTTCTACAGTGTACCATGGGCCCATGGATTTAACAGATTGCTAATTCCATATTGTATATCTATGCTCTCTACACAGAGCTGACGAAGCCTATCTTGATACACACAGGATATCTTGAGCCCACACCCAACGAACATGCGGAGGTCTGATCTAAATAGATCGTTACGTGACTGCCATCTAAGTGTGGAGGATAATTCAGATATCCACAGTGGTATCTCAAGTCAAAGACTCATTATGCTCACTCAACCCGAGAAGATTCTTATTGACGTTGGTGTACCATCCATTAAGAATCTTCGGTGAGTCATTCAGTGTTTATCCGCTATAAACACCTACACGTCTATATGAGTCTCCAAGACTCATGGTTCACTGAGAAACCATCGGAATCCAAGATTCCAATATACGACATGTACCAGTCTCTACGGGTTTACTTTACTGACCAAGTAGTGTAAACTTTGATTGGAAACTGTCTAAGAATGACAACGTCATGATACAACTCAATGTCAGTTGCGACACTTTTGCAACAGTATCATAACTAATCATTCCAAGGTCGGTTACGTCTTTACCATATTAAAGAATAAGTTATATAAAAAGAAACTATCCATTTTATTCATAATAAAACGTTACATTAGTATTTACAAGGAAATACATAATAAAATTGGCGCTCAGAGCACCAACCATAACACTAGCCATACTTCCCTGATGGCTATAGCACTTAGAGTACCAGTTCTGTATCCCTGTGTGATCATCATCTCCATATGACTGAAGTGATACTTCCATCTTGACATCACACCCAATACACTACGATTTTTAGTATACCCAGAAGAGGCGTACACAGAACCTGTTAAAGCCCCGGACGACCAAAACCAAATTATATTGATTGTCGCAATTATTAGCGATGCAAGTCTCAGCTTAAGACCAAATACACATACCCTGATTCAGATTCCCATAAACACATAGTCATACTACCAATGGGATTCCGATGGGTCTATCCAGAGTGAAGTTGTTCCCGTACCATCGGCAAACAGAACCTCATATTACACTTACATAAGTATTTAATACCCAAATATATGAGAACTATGTCGTTAAGCTTCCATAATACGCACAAGTGCAATACTATCCTATTCCGCATTATCGATGTCCAATCTCGATAATACTATGACTAGAGATATTTAATGATTAAACCTTACGTGGATTAATACTGTCTCATATCTTATTAATCTGGTACTAATCATATGAACTTTTATCATTTATATATCCAAGTAATCCAATTACAAATTGATAAAAGAGCAATTTCCTTTGTCATATAGTTAATTTGTAAAACAACACCATGTTATGTACAAATAGTGATGTTATGAGTCATATATGTCCAACAATCTCTCACTTGGCCTATAGCCAATCACTCAAGTGTCCTACACCTGAATTATGCACGGGTCGCTCAAACTTCTGCTGAGAAATAACTTTCGTCAGTGGATTTTCAAGGTTATCATCTGATGTGATTTATTCGATCATCACATCGCCACGATGTATGATCTTACGAATCAGATGAATTAGTCGAAGTACATACTTGGATCATTGATGAGACCGCGGTTCTTTAGCCTGCGCTGTAGCCTAGCTCAACTGCTAACAGAACTACTCATAATCTAATTAGGAATTTTATAGATCCAAAATGCTTCCTTTGCTGCCTCAGCTGTAGCAATATTCCGCTCTTGTTGTTTATTCGACAACAATATCTTGCTTGGAAGATTTCCAGCTCACTGTTCCGTTATTCAAACTATATATGTACCCTTATTGCGACTTACAGTCGTTTTTATCGGTTTGGAAACTTGCAGTGGTGAACCCAGTCACCTCAAGTTCTATTTTCCCCATATGCTCAGAAAGCATCATTGGTTCATCCAAGATACTCAATGATGTTTCTTACATCAATCTAGTGACCATCACCTGGATTTTCCTTATAGCGTCTACATATGCTCAAAGCATATGAGACATCAGGTCACGTACATATCAAAATGTACGAACACTGAGAGAGTGTCAGCAGCTTTATAGATCTATCCCAGTAGATCTTTATTCCTAGAATAAAGCTTGCTTCTCCCAGGTATTCCATGGAGAATTTTATTGAAAGCCAAGCTTTCACCGATTATATTATGGGAATGTTATTGCCAAGAAGCAATACATCATCAATGTATAGGACAATCAATGTCAGTGCGCTCCTACTAATCTTCTTATATACACAAGAATCATATTCGTTTTGAATTAAATCATATACCATTATGATTACATCAAAACACTGGTTCCTAAAACGTAATGCTTGCTTCAATCCATAAATGGATCAATTTTTCTTGCAAACCTTGTTTGCATGTTTTTGGTACGACAAAACCATCAGGATGTTGCATACAAACATCCTCCAAAAGGTTTCCATTAAGGAAAGCGACTTTAGCGTCTAGCTGTCATATTTCATATATGAAATATGCAGCATTAGCAAGCATCATCCGAATGGATTTAATCATGGCAACATGTGAAAATGTTTCATCGTAATCAACACTATGTCGTTGACAATACCTTTCTGTACAAGCCTAGCTGTGTACATTTGTATGTTGTCATCCATGTCTGTCTTCCTTAAGACCTATTTAGAACCAATAGGCACAATGCCTTCCGATACATCAACTAGTATCCAAACATGGTTAGTATACATGTAATCCATTTCGGACTTCATGGCACTTTGCCATAAAACGGAGTCGATACCTTGTATCGCTTCCTCATACGTAGTCGGTTAATTATCCTCAATTAGATTAACATCTACATGAGGTGAGATCAGAAACCCATAGCTCCCAGGTTGTTTTCTGACTCTCTTCGACCTACGCAGTTCTTGTGTATTCGAAGATTGTAGTACAGTTTCATCCCTGATGAACTGTTGGTGTTCCGTGAGGACTCGGTTCCTAGAACAGTATTACTCCGATTTTCATCGAGTTTTACTTTCCTCCCACTTACCACTGCATATAGGAATTCTTCTTTGGAAAACCGCATGGAGAGCAACAATTACATTGTTCTCTTGTGAGCTGTATAAGTACTATACTTTAGTTTCCCTAGGACAACCTACAAATAGGCACTTATTCGATTTGGATTCTAATTTGGTATCATCCAAACATATGCCCAGCATTCCTTCAAGAATGAGAAACTCGGTTTCTTTCATGTTCATATCTAATATGAAGTCTGTCTAACAGATTTTCATGGAACCTTATTCAAAATAAGTATCACACTATTTAATATGTATCCTCAGAAGGAAATTGGTAGCTCAGAGTGACTCATCATTAACCTTACCATGTCCAACAAAGTTTGGTTTCTCTATTCGGACACACCATCAAATTGAGGTGTCCCGTGAGGAGTCCACTGTGAAAGAATACCATACTCTTTCGAGTAATCTTGAAACTTATATGTCTAAGTATTTTACACTATGGTCCGACCGTAATGCTTTTAATACTTTTACCAGTCTGTTTTTCTACTTTGTGTCGAAACTCTTTGAATTTATCAAAATTTTCTAACTTGTGTTTCATAAGATACACATAACCGTAACACGATGCCACATCCGTAAAGGTTACGAATTATTCATATCCACCTCTAGCCTAGCTAGACATGGGCCCACTTATGTCATTATGAACAAGGGCTAACAGATCGGTGGCACTTGCACTTTTACCAAGTAAAAGGAGTTTTAGGCACTTGCCTAATAAACTAGATTCATAGACATCATTTGAATTAGAATCAAATCCTTCCTAGTATCCACTCTTTGAAAGTGTTGATATACGAGTCTTGTTAATGTATCCCAGACAATAATGCCACTTTTAAGTCTCAACAGATTTATTCAGTTTGAGCTTTTGTTTGTCATAGTATATGTTTGAGATTCATTTATATTCTAAATATAAATATTGTTATTCACATATAATGTGATTATCTCAATATCATCTTTATAAACAAAACACTTAGTGTTATAAAATAAAGGTATACCCGCAGCGAGTTATACTAGATATAGAGATAATGTTTCTAGTCAAACTAGGTACATAATAACAGTTTCCTAATTTAAGTACATGCCCAAAGGGCAGTTCCAAAACTTAGGTTTCTAAGGCTAAAATGGCGACTCTCGTCTCATTTCCAACTCGCAGGTTGATCTCATTTGAAGCCAGTCTCCTGCTTATCAGCAGATCCCGCACATCAGTACATATGTTTATGTACCACCTCCAGTATCAAAAATCCAATTTTAAAACCAGTAGTGAACATGTTTATAACAAACATACTTGAAGTCGGAGCCTTGTCCCACTTTTACTTCCTTCATGTCTACCTTGTCCATACAACAGTCACACTTCTAGTGACCCCGTTTGCCACAGTTTAGGCAGACAACTTGGGATATGTCTTTTTAAGAAGCTCTGGCTGTGCATAACGGATTGAGCACTAAAGTTATCATCACAATGAGTCTTCCTAAGCTCATGCTCTACTATTTGCTCAACTCCGGGCTCAGGACCGAAAGGTTTTTCTATCAAATAGAATAACTTCTCAGCTCCCAGGACTATCGTGAGGTTCTATTCCCAATCTGGAAAATTAAAGTCGTTAAAGACATTTTCACCCAGGATTATGTCCTTTGACGCTAATCTTTCAAGTCATCTTGATTGCTATAGTCCAACTATCCAATCAACGATTTCGGGTACAATCTAATGTAATGATTACTATAGTCTAACTATATAATTAACTACAATTTGATTGATTACTTTCAAATGTATTGATTACTATAGTCCAACTATATAACCAACTACAAATGAAGTAGTTTGAATACAGTCCAACTGTTCAATTAAAACAACAATTGAATATTAGTCCAACTAATATATTTATATATAATTAATAACGAAAAATAAAATGAGCGCGTATTGGCAAGTATCTAAACAAAATTAAAAATTTAATACTTGCCTCCAACTATTTTTCGGCGAGCCTCTAACCCTCTGTGGAGTACTCGGGAAACCTAGTTTCCTAGTGGGCTAGGATCCCGTTAAATAACACACAACCTTGACTTTGGACAACAAGTTGTATGAAACTTAACTAGGTAGATCTCTAAGATCAATTGGATCCCATCCAATTCCTAGATCCAGTAGGTGGACCTCCAAGTCCGAAACATATATCAAATATATGCCAATATATCCAATATATTGCCTAACATTTTTCCTCTGAATCAACTAAGCCTTGACAGTGGGAAAGCTTCGTAATCGAGGTCGATGAACAAGAAGTGACCTTGACTTTGGCCAAAAAATCACAACTTGCCCAAGACATACGATATGGAACAAAGCTTTCGTGATTCAAACACATCCGCAATAGACAAAGGTCTTGACTTTGGCCAACAAACCAATGCCAATATTGGATCTTGAGAGAGAATCACTCAAGGGAAGGAAAAACGCTTAATATAAAATGAGGGTTTTTATCGCGATTTGGCAACCAATTTATTATCTTTGATTAGGTCTCATCATACACCCTTAAGCATGCATTCTAAAAGCATAATATGGCACAAAATAAATAATAATGATATACGTATGGATATACAATAAATTTTTCCTAGAACAAATCTCTCAATTTCTTCTCTCATGCTATCACAAACTTCTACCCAATTACATAACACTAAAAGAAACCTCATTTACATTGAGGGGAACTGGTGAGAAGAGAAATACAATGAGATAAGGAGATAATAGGCTGGACACACAGGTCCAATTTAATAAATTCTAATTTTATTACAATAATTTCCAAAATTTCCCTCACCCTTCTAATATCCATCTGATATACATTACTCATTCATACATCCAAGTATTCACACTAAGTATGTTATTCAATCAATCTAATCCAATTAATTAATCTTTGAATTAATGACCATCCAATGTTCAAATAACGATTTGATTTGCGCAAGTCCAACTCGTTTAAGAATAAATACTCAAAGTAAGTATTCTTGAATTATATCGAACTACAATTTTAAATCCAATTTAAATTGTATCCAATACTAATTCATATTTAATTCCAAATTAAATAATTACACTTATTTATGTGCCTTAAAGACTTGGATTCCAAATCCAATCTTAATGGGTCTCAAAGGCCCAATTAGTATCCAATACTTTTCAATTAAAGTCCAATGGGCTTTTAATTAATTCTTTAGGCTTGGGCTTTTGGCCAAAATGGATCTAACCCATAATGTTTAGGCCCAATAGGAATCACCATATGCCATAGAATCAATTTTGGCCCATTAGGCCCAATTAAATTATTAAAGGCCCAATAGTCATATTTTGGACTTTATGGAAATGGTTTAGGCCCAAGTATAATCCAAGACTAAAATTTGGCCCAACCAAGCCCATTAGCCCAATTACAACAAATTAAACTAATATATCATTCCAAATTACACATTAATTCAATTGAAGTGTAATTAACACAATTAATTAATTAATCTAGTATTTCCAAAATATTAATTAATCTAATTAATCATGTTTAACATCTAATTCATGTCCAACACAAATTAAAGCATAATCAATCCATTCCAACATGCTAAGCTCACGACAAAGGCAATAAAAATCATTCATTTGATTTCAATCTAATTAAATCAACATTCAATATTTCTATCAAGCCAACAACACATCCAATATGTAAAATTTCAAAAATCACCATGAGCATACCTTGGGTCACATTCGGCCAAGGTAGAGATTTTAGGGAAAATTAATCTAATCAATTTTTCACAAAATCAATGATACAAAAATCCATTCAACATCATATAAACTCAACCAAACAATCAATTTAGGAAAAATCAAGCTCCAAGCACAAAATCCCCAAATTAAAGTCATGAACCCTAGAATCCAAATCATGCTTAGATCTCGCTCTAATACCATTGTGGGTGTCCTAGACATGCCACCAGATCTCTAAGCGTGATTAGTGTGTGAATAAATCAAGAGTTTGCGGAATTGACTTACATTAATCGGCTTTGACTTTCAAAACTTTTCAGGGATGTTGAAGCTTCCAAGCCCTTTTTGTTATTCCAAACTCATGGGTGAGTATCCCTATCACCTTCACTTGACTCCTTTATGTGCTAGCAAGAAAAAAAGTGGCAGAATTTTGCTCTCCAAGAGAAGCAACAATTCGGCCTGGAGAGAGGAAGCAATCGGCCTTCACAAATCAGAGGCCAATTCGGCCAAATCAGAAGTCAGAGGCCACTCGGCCTTCCTTCAAAAAGAAAGCCAATTGCCTTCTTCTACAAGAAGCCAATTCGGCTTGAAACTTCAAAAGTCAGAGGCCATTTGCTTCTTTTACTTTTGGCCAAAATCAAAAGGAAGCAAAAAGTAATTGCTTTTCTTTCTACCTTTTTAAAACAGAAGTCAGAGGCTATTTGCTTTTATATCTAAAAGAAAAGTAAAATTTTGCTTTCGGCCAAGTGAAGAAGGCAGAGGCCATTCGCCCAATAAGAGAGAGAAATGAAAATTTTCCAAAAGTTCATTAGTTGTGTTTTACTTTGTGTTGAGTGTTTAAAAATAAAATCCAAACACTATTGCCAACCACTTCTATCAATTGTTGACAATTGATGTAAGTCATGGGTCCCACCCATTTAATTCCAAATCTAGTTGGCTTATACAACACACTTTGGGCTCGGATTCGTTTAATCTGATTAAACGAATTTTCCGTCGTGACACAATTAAATCTAATTTAATTAAATAATAATACCCAGTAAAATTGTTACGGAAGTCACTCCCGAATTAATTCCAAATTAATTCTTTCATACGAATTAAATCCAATTTTAATTCCGCATTGAAATCTAATTTCAATTAATAAATCTAATATATTATTTTAGCCTAATTAAATAAATTAAATAGTAAAATCTAATTTAATTATTAAATTAATTTACCAATTAATTCCAAATTAATTGCGTTCTCTCTTCTCGACGAATTTAATCCCAGATAAATTCTCGACATAATTAATCCCAGATTAATTCTTTCTCTAATAATTAATCCCAGATTAATTCTTACCGTAATTAATCTCATATTAATTTTGTCTCTCATAATTAATCCCAGATTAATTATGTTTGAGTCAAATATCATCGGTGAATCTTTAAGATGCGACCCAAGAGATCTTTGGATATGTTGGCAGTAAATACGGTCATCGGACTATCCGAACACATGCGTACCCGGTACCACGTTCCTACCGATTTACAAGATATGATTGGCTTCTAGCAAAGAACCGTGCCTACCCAATTCCCCAGAAATATTCTTCTACGGAATACAAGATCTTTTTCAGGCGTAGTATACATAGTATTTCGTATTACGATCCAGTATCGGATGTCACATGTTAGGCCTGGGGCTGGATTTGTGTTTGCCTCGTATGAAACATATATTGGATCACTAGCAACTAGTCTCTTTATGATCGGAAAGTCATGACCTAGCCATACTTCCCCGATGGCTATAGCACTTAGAGTACCAATTCTGTATCCCTGCGTGATCATCATCTCCATATGACTTAAGTGATACTTCCATCTTGACATCACACACACACCCAATACCTATGATTCTCAGTATACCTAGAAGAGGCGTACACAGAACCTGTTAAAGCCCCGGACGATCAAACCAAAGTATATTGATTGTCGCAAGTATTAGCGATGCAAGTCTCAAGTTAAGACCAATACAAATACACCTACACTAATTCGGATTCCCATAGACACATAGTCATACTACCAATGAGATTCTGAGGGGTCTATCCAGAGCGAAGTTGTTCCCATACCATCGGAAAACATAACCTCCTATTACACTTGCATAAGTATCCAATATCCAAATATATGAGAACTATGCCGTTAAGCTTCCATAACGCGCACAAGTAAAATACTAGCCTATTCCGCATTATCGATGTCTAGTCTCGTTAATACTACGACTATGGATATTTAATGATTAAACCATATATAGATTAATATTGTCTCATATCTTATTAATCTGATACTAATCATATGGACTTTTATCATTTATATATCCAGGTAATCCAATTACAAATTGATAAAAGAGCATTTTCCTTTGTCATATAGTTAATTTGTACAACAACACCATGTTCTGTACAAATAGTGATGTTATGGGTCATATATGTCCAACATATAACACCCCAGTTCAGGATCATGAGCATTTATAATCATTCTCAGTTCAAGTTCACGAGCATTTAGCTTTAATTGCCTTCATTTATGCATTGGGACTGACATACCAGTCAGTACATAAATAGGGCCTATATTTCATTTTTCTACACCAATAATTTTCTCATTTTCAATTCTCTCAAGTCTCAAATATGTCAATTGTTCTTTATGTTTTGCAATTCTCTTAGTTTTATAATTCTCCAATATTTGGGAAAAATGGCAAGCTATCTGGAAAAAAACAATGTCCAATATCCCAACCTAAGAGAGTGGTCAAAGTAATTGTTCTTTATGTTTTGCAATTCTCTTAGTTTTATAATTCTCCAATATTTGGGAAAAATGGCAAGCTATCTGAAAAAAAAAAAACAATGTCCAATATCCCAACCTAAGAGAGTGGTCAAAGTGTCAGTACAAGAAGAATAGAAGTTAAGTCTCGACCTTCTGATATTTTCAAAATTTATTTTCATTTTGTCGAAACTGAAAATAATGGCCCAAAAGTAATATGCAACTGTTATCATGTATTTTACAAATGTTGAGGTGGATCCGGATCCCCCAGGATCAAATCGATATCCCGCGCAGCGGTAACGGTCTCAAATTGACTGGTTTGGTTAGTGTACAATTTTAAAAATTAAAACTCATGAACATGCTTAGGTTATATATTTCATTTAAATTAAATACTATATTTAATTATGAGTTCGTATGAAAAAATATGGGATAAATCAGAGTCCGGAGACTCCAAAATGGAGAAAAGTGTTCAGCCAACGAGCATTGCGACACACCTTGTGCGCGCGTTGTGACGTGCAAGTGTGAGAATGCCAGCTCTGTCCGTGTCATGACTTGCGCTTATGCATTACGACATTCTCTACTTTCGCATGGTAGCGGCAAAGCCATGAGGCTATGGTCTCAATGATGAACGGAGACACCCTTCTCCTTTTCCTCCTCCCAGCAAAATATCAACCAACACTTCCAAATTACTCCAAACACTTAAAATCCAATTTTGACATTATAACCAAAACCAATACATTTATACACTTCTATAAAAATCAAAGAACAAATCATGTCATTCTCATAATATCCAATATTATTACATAAACACAAATATACTCAAAATATATATGTGCATCATTTTTGAATCCAAATCACAAACCAAATATGAATCACACAAAGAAGCAACTCAAGAATAATTTTATGTCACTTAAAGGTGGTCAAGTGATTCTAGAATGACAGCCTTGGTTCTCAACTATCATCTAGGATTCCAAACCATAATTGGTATTCCATGTCCAACAAGAACACTTATTGACCTAATTAAATTAAACTTGTGTCTCTATGCTTCTCAAGCACCTAAACATACCCCTTTAACCTCAACAAACAATCACAACATGGTGCTACTATGCATCCAACACATAACACATCACTACATGCTTCAAGCATGACATCTAAATCATAAAAGAATGCATAACATGAAATAAATGATCTAGAACTTACCTAGTAAGCTTGAAGAAAGATCAAATCTTCAAATCTCTTTGATTGAGTTGTTGAAAAGCTCAAAGTTTCTTCAACAAAATTTGTAGTATTTTCCTTACAAGCTCTCCAATAAATTTTAGTCTAGGTTAACTTATGAAAGATTTAAGATTTCGCTAGCATTTTAATTCATAAATGCCTTGCATAATAAACCCTAATGTGTTGGAAAATTCTCATAGGACCATATATATATAATAGATATTAATCTAATTATCATTAAGCTTACAACTTTACTAAATATCAATTTTCTATCACACCATATTATTATATATTATAATTACATAATATCTCTCTACCAAAAAGATATTAATTAAATAATAATATAATATCATTTAATTATTTATTTAACCATTAAATAAATATGATTAATCAAATTAATCCCAATTGGTCCAATAAATAATTAATGTTATTTAGTAATATTTATTATTTAATTGATAATCATAGTATCAAATATTACTTATTATCAAATATATTTGGTTATCTAAGTGCTCAACGACTACACTTCATATTGCGGGACTCTCTAAGTTCGGATACATTTGTTATAGGTAGGTAAATCAGCCACCTTTGAATTGCGAAGAACATAAATGACTTTTTCAAACTATGCAAGCCGAGATCGTCACAAATATTTAAAAAAAACCCTATTTCATAGGCTATTCGAGTGGTGCGTAGGAAACATAGATTGTCCATCAAGTTTCCAAAGCACATATCTCACATTGTCGACAAATTCATGATTCTATATAACTAATCAGAACACCATTTTCGATGTATACACGATCAATCCTAGGTGATCGACTTTGGCCAAACTCTTCAAAATCGCAACTCAAAACGATAGATACATAAACCCCTTAATGGTACACATTCAGACCGACATATCCTATCTTGATCCATATTTGATTAATGAATGAATTGGTCCACACCAACGAACATCCAGCGGCAGACCATCAAAGGTCTTTGACATGCATGTCATCTAAGTATGGTGGTGTTGGACAGTTATGACCCATAACGTCACTATTTGTACAGATCATGGTGTTGTTGTAAAAATTAACTATGTGACAAAGGAAATTGCTCTCTTATCATTTGTGATTAGATCCTCAAGATGTATAAATGATAGGAGGTCCATATGATTAGTTCCTAGATTGAGATGATATGAGACAATATCAATCCACGAAGGTTTAATCATTAAATATCCCTAGTCATAGTATTATCGAGACTGGACATCGATAATGCAGAATATACTAGTATTACACTTGTGCGCGTTGTGAGGGCATAACAACATAGTTCTCATATATTTGTGTATAGAATACTCATGCAAGTGTAGGAGGAGGTTGTGTTTTTACCGATGGTATGGAAAACAGCTTCGCTCTGGATAGACCCCTTGGAATTCCATTGGTAGTATGACTATGTGTCTATGGAAGTCCGAATCAGGGTAGGTGTATTTGGTCTTGACCTGAGACTTGCACCGCTAATACTTGCGACAATCAATAGACTTTGGTTTTGGTCGTCCAGGGCTTTAACAGGTTCTGTGTACGCCTCTGCTGGGTATATTAAGAATCGTAGTGTGTTGGGTGGGATGTCAAGACGGAAGTATCACTCCAGTCATAGTGGAGATGATGGTCACGTATGATACGGAACTCGTTCTCTTATATGCTGCAGCTATCGGGATATTATGACTAGGTCATGTTTATCTGATTATAGAGACTAGTTACCAGAGATCCGATATGTGCTTCGTACGAGGCAGACACATTTCCAGCCACAGGCCTTGCACGTGACATATGATACTGGATCGAAATACGCAATACTATGTATACTACGCTTGATATAGATCACATATTCCTGTAAGGATATTTCTTGAGAATTGGGTAGGCATGACGCTTTGCTAGATGCCAACCTTGTCTTGTAAATCGGTACAAACGTAGTACTAGGTACGTACATGTTTGGATAGTCCGACGATCGGATTTACTGCCAACATATCCGGGGATCTCATGGGTCGCTTCCCGAAGATTCACCGATGATGTATGACTCGCACTTTATTAATATGGGATTAATTAAATGAGAGAGATAAAATTAATCTAGGATTAATTACAGAGATATTTTATCTGGGATAAAATATCAATTAAAGAGAGAAAATGATTAATTTGGAATTAATCAATAAATTAATATATTCGATATATTAAACGAAATTGGATTTCGACGTGGAATTAAATTTAGAATTTAATTCGGGCGAACGAATTAATTTAGAATTAATTCGTTAGCGACGTGAATAGTGATTGTGCTAGGCATAATTATTTAATTACGTCGCAACGGAAAATTTGTTAATTTGGAATTAGAAAACCCGAGCCCGGGTGTGTTTGTGAGCGCACTCGCATTTCGAATTCAAGTGCGGCCCGCAAGTCACATCAAGCGTCAAATCACTAGTCAATCAATTGATGTGATGTCTAGTCACTTTGAGTGATGTGACAACTTGTCATTGTGATTGATGGTGGTAGTTGGCAAAGCCTTAATGCTTTGACTTTTTGGAAAAGGAAAAATGGTATATGTTTATTTGTTTTTTGAAAACAATAAACTAATACAATTTTTGGAAACAACCATCTCTCTCTCGCCTTTTTTCTTCTTCTCCCTCACACGCCCAATGGGCTGTTTTTTCCTCCATTTTCACTGTCAAAGCCGAGAATGGCAAGGAGAAAAGATGATTTTTGCGGCAAAAATTACCTAGTGCTAGCACACTTCCGGAGTCTTGCGAAGGTGATAGGGAACCGCACTTGTGAGCATGGAATCACACAAAGCTTGGAGCTTGGAGGAATCACCATTGCCGAATTCATGGAGGACAAAAATTGCACATTGCCGAGAGCATCTCAAAGGGCTTAAGAAGTTTTTGTTGTTCCTCGCATCACCTCAACCGATCGATGTAAGTATTCCGCAACTTCTTCGATGTATTCGCACTTATGTTTCATCGCTTTAAATCGATCCTAGGGACCGTAGAAACCCAACAATGGTATCAGAGCGAGTTAAAGCATGAAACTTGAATTTAGGGTTAAAATTGGGTAAATTGCTTTTGAGCATGATTTGATTAAAATACTTGATTGAGTATGCTTAAATGATGTTTAATTGAAGTTTGATTGGATCAATTTCATGAAAATTGATTTGGAATAATTTTCCCCAAAAATTTGTGGCTTGGCCGAATGGTACCCTAATTGTGGCTCTTGGTGATTTTTGATTTTAGACAATTAGATATGTTTTAAATGCAAGGGATATATTAATTTGTGGTTTAATTGGATTGAAATCAAAATTGATTTAAAAATAGTCCCCATTGCCGAGAGCTAAAGAAGCATGAATTGAGTTTGATTTTTTTCAATTGTGTTGGACATGGATTGAACAAAATGAGCATAATTAATTAGGCTAATTGATGTTTTGGAAATGTTAATTTGGGTGATTAATTATGGCATTACACTTTGAGTAATTAAATTGTGAAATTGAAATTTTGGAATTTAATTATGTTGGGCCAAATTTGGAATTGGGCTTGAAAAGTTGTTATTGGGCTTAATGGGCTTGGTTGTACCAAGATGGGTTTAGGCTAAATTGGTTGGATCCAATTGGGCCCAAAACCATATTCATAAAGTCCAATTATGACTAATGGACCTTAATGTTTTAATTGGGCCTAATGGGCCTAAATTGGTTTCTTGGCAAATAAGGGTGATTCCTTAAATGGGCTTTGGTATTTGGGTTTGATCCATATTGACCAAAAGTCCATGCCTTAAGAAATTAATTAAAAGCCCATTGGACTTTAAATTAAATTAACATTGGATGTTAATCAGGCTTTGAGACTCGTAACGATTAGATTTGGAATCTAAGTCGTAAAGGTTCGTTAATAAAGTGTAATATTTAATTTGGAATTAAATAAATTAATTAGTATTAAATATAAATTAAATTGGATTTATTGTTGTAGTTTAATTTAATTCAAGAATTCGTACTTTGAGTACTTATTCGCAAAACGAGTTTGACTCGCGCAAAATCAAATCGTTGTTTGAACATTGAATGGTCATTAATTATCATATTAATTAATTGGATTAGATTGATTGATAACATGCTTGTGTGAATACATGGTTGCGATGCATGAATAATGTATATCGGATGGATATTAGATGGGTGGGGCAATTTTGGAAATTGTTGTAATAAATTTAGAATTTATTAATTGGACCTGCGCGTCCAGCCTATTACCTCTTTGACTCTGTGTATTTCTCTTCTAACATATTCCCCTAATTGTAAATGAGGTTTCTTTAGAAGTGTTATGTAACAGGTAGAAGTAAATACTTGCGCTAGCGGGAGAGAGGAAATGGAGAGATTTGTTCTAGGAACAATGTGTTGAGTATCCATCCGCATATCATTATTATTTTATTTATATACGCCTTATTATGTGTTTAGAATGCATGTTTAAAGGTGTATGATGATGAGACCTTAACAAAGATAATAAATTGGTTGCCAATTTGCACGCGAAAAACCCTCACAAAATATTAAGCGTTTTTCCTTCAATTGAGTGATTCTTACTCAAGATCCAAGACTGGCATTGGTTTGTTAGCCAAAGTCAAGGCCTTTGTCCGTCGAGGATGTGTTTGAATCATGAGAGCTTTGTTCCATATCGGTGTCTTGTCCAAGTTGTGATTTGTTGGCCAAAGTCAAGATCACTTCTTGTCCATCGACATTGATTACGAAGCTTTCCAAGGTCAATGTGTCACGCTTGACTGGGATCACTAAGTTTGTTGTGCCAAAGCCAAGGCTTAGTTGATTCAGAGGAAAAAGGTTAGGAAATATATTGGATATATTGGCATATATAAGATATATGTTTCGGACTTGGATGTCCACCTACTGGATCTAGGAATTGGATGGGATCCAATTGATCTTAGAGATCTACCTAGTTAATTATCATACAATTTGTTGGCCAAAGTCAAGATTGTGTGACATTTAACGGGATCCTAGCCCACTAGGAAATAAGGTTTCCCGAGTACTCGACAGAGGGTTAGAGGCTCGCCGAAAAATAGTGGGAGGAAAGTATTAAATTTGCAATATTCGGTTAATTACTTTCCATACGCGCTCATTCAAATATTCGTCAAATAAATTAATATATTAGTTGGACTAATATTTAATAGTTGTTTTAATAAAATAATTGGATTGTATTCAAACTATTTCATTTATAGTTGATTATATAATTGGATTATAGTAATCAATAAATTTGAATTAATAAATTGAATTATAGTTGATTTTATAATTAGATTATAGTAATCAATATAATTGAATTTAACCTATTAAATTATAGTTGATTATATAGTTGGACTATAGTAATCATTATAATAAATAAGTACCTAAAATCGTTGATTAAATAGTTGGACTATTAGAATCAAGATAAATTGAAAGATTAGTGTTTAAAACATAATCTTGGGTGAAAATGTATTTAAACGACTTTAATTTTCAAATTGGGAATAAAATTTCAGGATGGTCCTAGAAACTAATAAGTTACTTTATTGATAAAATAACATATTAGGCCTAAGCCCGGAGTTAAGCAAATAGTAGAGCATGATATTTGGAATATTTATGTGATGATAACTTTAGTGCTTAATCCGTTATGCTTGCCAAATAGACTCCTTAATTTCTTAATCAGAACTAAGGATTAGATCCATAAATTATGATAATGAAATTGAATGATCTTCATAGATCTATCATTAGATCTTAGAAATACAGAATTGCAATAGTAAACTCTTGGAGAGTTAATGGCTATACTCAAGGAGACAAAACTAGAGTTTGCAATAGGGCAAGAAGCGCAAGGAGCGCGTCTTATTTCGACATTCCGGAAGGCCAAGGCTTGGCCAAAGGCTTATGGGGTACCGAAAAGGGCAGAGGCAAAGTCATTATAATCTTATGGGAAGAAAAATGACAAATTCTAAAATGTCTGCCTAAATTGTGGCAAACGGGATTGCAGAAGCGTGACTGCCACTTGGACAAGGTAGACATAAGGAATTGAAGAACGAGCAAGGCTCCGACTTCAAATATGTTTGTTATAACTATGTTCACCACTAGTATTAAAACTGGATTTTAGATACTTAGTGTGATACATAAATATGTATTGATGTGCAGAATCTGCTATGAGCAGGACTGACTTCAATTGAGGTTAATCTACGAATTGAGAACGGGACGAAAGTCGCTGTTTTAACCGTAGATACCTAAGTTTAGGAACTACCCTTCGGATGTGTACTTAAATTAGGAAACTGTTAAAATGTAACTAGTTTGACTAGAAACATTATCTCTATATCAGAGTATAATCCGTTGCAGATATTCCTTTATATTCTAGAACACTAAAGTGTTTCATTCTATAAAGATGATATTGAGATAAACACATTAGATGTGAAAACAGTATTTATTTTGAATATAAATAAATCTCAAACGTATAACATGACAAACAAATAACTCAAACTGATTTGATCAGATGAAACTTATATTGTGGCATTGTTGTCTGAGACACTATTTAACAAGACTCGTATATCCACACTTTCGAAGAGTGGGTACTAGGACAGATTTGATTCCATTCAAATAATGTCTACGAATCTAATTTATTAAGCAAAGTGCTTAAAACACTATTTACTTGGTAAAAGTGTAAGTGCCACCGATCTGTTAGCCCTTGTTCATAGTGACGTAGGTGGGCCTATATCTAGTTAGGCTAGAGGTGGATATGAATATTTTGTGACCTTTACGGATGTGGCATCGCATTATGGTTATGTGTTTCCTTTGAAACATAAATCGGAAA
The DNA here is from genome assembly GCA_019454045.1 of Zanthoxylum bungeanum. Lineage (NCBI taxonomy): Eukaryota > Viridiplantae > Streptophyta > Magnoliopsida > Sapindales > Rutaceae > Zanthoxylum > Zanthoxylum bungeanum. The sequence goes on from SKCR01009834.1 coordinate 19,081, forward strand.
CTTTTAAAGTTTCGACACGAAATAAACAAACAGAACGGCTAAAGTATTAAAACATCACGGTTAGACCATGATGAAAATACTTAAGCAATAAGTTTCTTAAATACTTGAAAGAGTATAGTATTCTTTCAAATGAGGACTCCTCCTGGAACACGTCAATTTGACGATGTATCCAAACAGAGAAACTGGATTTTGTTGGACATGGTAAGGTTAATCATGAGTCACTCTGAGCTACCATTTCCTTCAACAGATACGCATAAACAGTGCAGAACTTATTTAGAATAGGTTCCATAAAAATCTGTTAGACATAATTTCATATTAGATATGAACAGGAAAGAAACCGGGTTTTCTCATTCCTGAAGATTTGGGTATGCTAGGCATATGTTTGGATGATACCAAACTAAAACCCAAATCGGATAAGTGCCTAACTTGTGGGCTATCCTAGGGAAACCAAAGTATAATACTTATACATCTCACAAGAGAACAATTTAATTGTTGCTCACCATGCGGTTTTCCCAAGAGGAATACCTATATGCAGTGGTAAGTGGGAGGAAAGTAAAACTCGATTAAAATCAGAGTAATATTATTCCAGGCACCGATTTCTTAATGGAACACAAATAGTTCATCAAGATGAAACTATACCAGTAATCTTCGAATACACAAGAACCACGTAAGTCGGAGAGAGTCAGAAAACAATCTGGGGTATGGGTTTCTGATCTCACCTCATAAAAATGTCAATCTTATTGAGGAATACGAACTGACTACGTATGAGGAAGTGATACAAGGTATCGACTCCCTATTATGGCAAAGTGCCACAAAGTCCGAAATGGATCCCATGTATACCAACTATGTTTAGGCACTAGTTGATGTACCGCAAGGCATTATGCCTATTGGTACTATATAAGTCTTCAATGAAGACATACATAGAAGGCAACATACCAATGTACTAAGCTAGGCTTGTAGCGAAAAGGTACCATTATCAACGTTGTGTCGATTATGATGAAACCTTTTACCTGTTGCCACGGTATATCCATTTGGATAATGCTTGCTGAAGTTGCATGTTTCATTTATGAAATATGGCAGCTGAATGCCAAAACCGCTTTCCTTAACGGAAACCTTTTGGAGGATGTATATAACGTCCTGACGGTTTTGTCGTACAATAACTAGCAAACAAGGTTTGCAGGTTATTCGATCCATGTATGGATTGAAGTAAGCATAGCGTTCTTGGAATTATCGTTTTGATGTAATCATAATAGTGTATGATTTAAATCAAAATGAAAATGATTCTTGTGTATATAAGGAGGTTAGTGGGAGCACACTGACAGTGAAAGTCCTAAGTAATAATGACATGTCATTTCTTGGAAATGATATTCCCATAAATATAATCGGTGAAAGCTTGGCTTTCGAGAAAATTCTCCGTAGAATTCTTGGGAGAAACAACCTTTATTCTAGGAATAAAGATCTACTAGGATAGATTTAAAGTTGTTAATTCTCTCCGAGAACTCGTACATTGAATAAATGTACGCGACCTGGTGTCTCATACGCTTTGAGCATATGAAGTCACAATCAGGCCAATCCAAGTGATAGTCATTGGATTGATGTTAAGAACATCCTTGAGTATCTTCGAGGAACTAAGGATGCTGTCTTAATCTATGGAGAATGAGAACTTGAAGTGACTGTGATCACTGCTGCAAGTTTGCTAACCAATAAAATCGACTATAAGTCATAAAACGGTACTATACATTTTGAATAACGAAACAGTGAGCTGGAAATCTTCCAAGCAAGATATTGCTACCGCATAAACAACAAAAGTGGAATATTACTGCAGCTGAGGCAGCAATATAATCCATTTGGGTCGATAACAAATATTACCGCAGGCTAAAGAATTAATGGTCTCATCAACGATCCAGATAAATACTTTGATATTCATCTTATTCGTTCGGATCATACATCGTGGCGATGTGATGATCGTATAAATCGCATCCGATGATAATCATACAAATCCGTTGACGAAAATCTTTTCTCAGTAATTTGAGCGAACTGTATATTGTTCGGGTGTAGGACACTCGAGTGACTGGCTATAGGCCAAGTGGGAGATTGTTGGACAGTTATGACCCATAGCGTCACTATTTGTACAGATCATGGTGTTTTTGTACAAATTAACTATGTGACAAAGGAAATTGCTCTCTATCATTTGTGATTAGATCACCAAGATATGTAAATGATAGGAGGTCCATATGATTAGTTCCTGGATTGAGATGATATGAGACAATATCAATCCACGAAGGTTTAATCATTAAATATCCTTAGTCGTAGTATTATCGAGACTGGACATCGATAATGTGAAATAGACTAGTATTACACTTGTGCGCGTTAAGAGGGCATAACGACATAGTTCTCATATATTTGGGTATAGGATACTCATGCAAGTGTAGTATAAGGTTTTGTTTTACCGATGGTACGGAAAACAGCTTCACTCTGGATAGACCCCTCATAATTCCATTGGTAGTATGACTATGTGTCTATTGAAGTCTGAATCAGGGTAGGTGTATTTGGTCTTGACCTGAGACTTGCACCGCTAATACTTGCGACAATCAATATACTTTGGTTTTGGTCGTCCAAGGCTTTAACAGGTTCTGTGTACGCCTCTGCTGGGTATATTGAGAATCGTAGTGTGTTGGGCGTGTTAGACATTATGACCCATAGCGTCACTGTTTTGTAAATGATATTGTATTATTGTACAAAATTAACTATGTGATAATGAAATTTCATTTTGCCGTTATGTAATTTATTTACTTTGATATATAAATGGCGAAAGTCCATATGATTAATCCGTATTGAGATGATATGAGACAGTATCAATACATAAAGGTTTAATCATTAAATATCCCTAGTCGGAGTATTATCGAGATCGGACATCGATAATGCGGAATAGACTAGTATTGCACTTGTGCATGTTGTGAGAGCACAACGGCATAGTTCTCATATATTTAAGTATAGGATACTTATGCAAGTGCGATAGGAGGTTGTGTCTTACCGATGGTACGGAAAACAGCTTCGCTCTGGATAGACCCCCGCGGAATCCATTGGTAGTATGTCTGCGTGTCTATGGGAGGCCGCATCAGGGTAGGTGTATATGGTCTTAACCTGAGACTTGCATCGCTAGTACTTGCGACAATAGGTAGACTTTGGTTTTGGTGGTTGGGGGACCTTAACTGGTTCTGTGTTCACCTCTTCTGGGTTTATCAGGAATCGTAGTGCACTGGGTGTGATGTCAAGATGGAAGTGTCACTTCAGACATATGGAGTTGATGATCACGCAGGATATAGAACTAGTGCTCTATAAAAGGTTGCAACCGTCGGGACAATATGACTAGGTCAGTATTGCCCGATTTAAAGAGACTAGTTGCTTGATGTCAGATATATGTTTCGTACGGGGCAGACACATTTCCAGCCCCAGGCCTAACATGTGATCGTCCGATACTGGATCGATGTACGCAATACTACGGTATACTATGCTTGATATAGATCTAATATTCCAGTAAGAATATTTTGGAGAATTGGGTAGGCATGGCGCTTTGCTAGAAGCCAACCTTGTCTTGTAAATCGGTAAAAACGTAGTACGAGGTACGTACGTGTTTGGATTATCCAACGACCGTATTTACTGCCAACATATCCGGAGATCTCTTGGGTCGCTTCCTGAAGATTCACCTATGATGTTTGATTCGAACTTTATTAATCTTGGATTAATAACGGAGAAACTTTATCTTGGATAAAATGCCTTATTAGGAGAGAGAGAGAGATCGATTAATTTGGAATTAATCGATAAAATAATATATTCGATATATTATTAAACGAAATTAGATTTCGACGCGGAATTAAAATCGGATTTTAATTCGGGCAAACGAATTAATTTAGAATTAATTCATTAGCGAACTGAATAGTAATTTCGCAGGGGGTAATTATTTAATTCACGTCGCGACGGAAATTCGTTAATTCGGAATTAACGAAACCGAGCCCAAAAGTGTTTGCGGACACATTCGTATTTTGAATCGAGTGATATCCGCAAATCACATCGCGATATCTCATTACTTAATACGAATAGATGGTGGATGTATCTAGTCACCT